>BQNB010005713.1:0-13549 GCA_026074375.1 Tanacetum coccineum
GCAGTTTTTGTCTGTTTTTGGTCATTTAAGCTCGTTTTTAGAGGTAAAAGATATGTGTAATTAAGCACTTATCACTTTATAAGACCATTTGGGTGTCATGTTACCATTCTAATACCTTAGATCATTTAGGCAAGTTTGATGGAAAGTTTGATGATGGATTCTTTGTTGGATACTCATTGAATAGTAATGCCTTTAGAGTATACAACATTAGAACTAGGAAAGTAGAAAAAAACTTGCATGTTAGATTCTTAGAGGATAAGCCTATTAATGCAGGTGATGGACTGAAGTGGCTGTTTGATATTGATGTTCTAACAAAATCAATGAATTATGTTCTAGTTGTTGCAGGTACAAACTCTAATGATTTTGTAGGTACAAAAGAAAGTGTTGGTGCATGTCATTCTAGCAAAGAGCCAGGATCTAACCAAGACTACATCTTGATGCCACTATGGAAAGATAGTTCACTATTTGATTCTTCTTGAAAGAATACTAGCAATGATGAACCACAACCTTCTAGTGATGCTAGAAAGAAGGATGATGATGGTGGAATTGATAATTAAGAGGGGCCTGAAAATAGTTCTCAAGATGTTAATACTGCTGGGCCAAGTATTAATACTGCTAGTACAAATATTAATATTAGTAGTTTAAATATTAATACTGTTAGTCCAAAAGTTACTACTACTCCACTTGAAGCTGCACATGCTGATTTCTTTGGTGATGAAATAGAATTGGATATGAGCAACATTACTAACACATATCTAGTTCCTACTACTCCAAGTATAAGAATCCATAAAGATCATTTACTTGATCATGTGATTGGAAATGTACAGTCTGGTGTACAAACAAGGAGAATAACAAGGTCTACAAATAAACATGGGTTCATTAGTTCTGTTTATAAAGGGAAAACGCATAAAGACCTTCATACTTGTCTTTTTGCTTGTTTCTTATCTTAGGAAGAACTAAAAAGAATTGTCAAAGCTCTAAGTGATCCATCTTTGGTAGAAGCAATGCAGGATGAGCTTCTACAGTTTAAACTACAAAAGGTTTGGATTCTAGTGGATTTGAACAAGGGTAAGAAAGCTATTGGTACAAAATGGATTTTTAGAAACAAGAAAGATGAAAGAGGCATATTAACAAGGAACAAAGCAAGACTGGTTGCCCAAGGATATACTCAAGAAGAAGGTATAGATTATGATGAAGTTTTTGCTCCTGTGGCATGAATTGAGGCAATAAGGCTGTTCTTAGCTTATGCTTCCTTTATGGGATTCATGGTGTATCAGATGGATGTAAAGAGTGCTTTCCTATATGGTACTATTCAAGAGGAGGTATACATGTGTCAACCTCCAGGATTTGAAGATCCTGACTATCCTGACAAAGTTTACAAAGTGGTGAAAGCACTTTATGGTTTGCATCAAGCTCCAAGAGCATGGTATGGAACCTTGGCCAAGTATTTATTAGACAATGGGTTTCAAAGAGGAAAGATAGATCATACCTTATTTATCAAGAAGCAAAAAGGATATATTTTGATTGTGCAGGTCTATGTTGATGACATTATCTTTGGCTCTACAAATAAGGAGTTGTGTACTGAATTTGAAAAACTGATGCATGATAACTTTTAGATGAGTTCTACGAGAGAACTCACTTTCTTCTTAGGTTTGCAAGTGAAGCAAAGAGAAGATGGGATATTAATCAGTTAGGATAAATATGTAGCGGAGATATTAAGGAAGTTTGGCTTCACAGATGTCAAGACAGCTAGCACCCGAATAGATACAGAAAAGCCATTGCTCAAAGACTCAGATGGTGATGATGTTGATGTTCATCTCTACAGATCAATGATTGGATCATTAATGTATCTTACATCATCTAGACCAGACATTATGTTTATAGTATGTGCATGTGCCAGATTCCAAGTTACACCTAAAGTTTTACACTCACATGCTGTGAAAAGGATCTTTAGGTACCTAAAAGGCCAACCTAATCTGGGCCTTTGGTATCTTAGAAATTCTCCCTTTGATCTGGTGGCATATTCTGATAGTGACTATGCTAGAGCAAGCTTAGATAGGAAATCAACAATAAGAGGTTTTCAGTTCCTAGGGTGTAGATTGATATCATGGCAGTGCAAGAAGCAAACTGTGGTTGCCACCTCCACTATTGAAGCAGTTAATATATGGCCCTTATTCAATATGCTATGGACAAGTACTCTGGATCAAAATCAAAATGCTGGATAATGGTTATAATTATATGCACACCATGATTAATAATTGACAATAACATCACTATAATATATTGTTAAGAAATCCTGTTTGTCACATAAAAATCAAAATACATTGAAAAGTTAATAACATATTATAAGAGACAGCTATGATAAAAAGTTAATTCAAGTGGATTAAAATCCTACAAAAAAAACAGTTTTGGCAGACTCTACTGTACAAAAGCATTAATGTTGGAAGGTTTCAGCACTTGTTATGCAAGTATTGAATGTTAAATCCTTAAAGTTTATCCTCTTTGTGTCTTTGTAATGTTTGGAACAAGATTATTATTATAAGTTTTTCTGTCAATTAGTAGCTGCTAAGTTATAATTAGAATAACTTTGAGTTATACTTAAGACTGCTAGTTAAAACTGTTAGTCATAATTAATACTGTTAAGAAGAAAATGCTTTGGATTGTGTTTTCTTGGTTTTGGACTAACACTTGCAGGATAAGCAAAGCAGTATAGATTAGATTTGGTGATACCAATTGTGGAGTTTGTTAGAGAAAAAAAATTGTTGATTAATGATAGAGAGTATTAGGGATCACATGGACAAGGGTTAAAACTTATTCTTGAAAACAAACCTATGTCCTGCCAGTAAGCTAATGAAGCATCTGGCATAATTCCTATACAAAAGGAATTGATGGAACTGTACAAACCTGCCTTAATTTGTTAAGGAAAAAAGAAAAAAGATATTTTGTGAGTTCAAAAACAGAGATAGCGGATTGTGTGAAAACAAAAACATAAATAAGTGATTCATGAGAAAAAGAAATAAGAGATATAGGTAGCTGAAAAAAACAAAAAAGATAGGTATGTGATATAGAAACAGAAAAAAAGAGTGAATTTTGAGAAAAAAGAATTGAATGAAATAGTAAGAATAACAACAGAAAGAGAGCTAATGAGAATCCAAAAATTGATAATGGAAGATGCCTTTGGACCGAAATTAAGGTTAAAAACTGATCTTCAAAGTTAGTATACTGGGCATACTTTAGTCATGCTAAGAAATAACTTAGTACTCTTCTCTTTCTCTGGCTAAAATTTTTTCTGCAGTCTTGGGAGGCAGAACCTTTATTACACCATTTGTATCAATTGAGACACTCACAGGACCATTGCCTCTTTAAATGACTTCCTAGATAGGATAGTCTGTATGAGCCAAATAATGTTCTATTTTCAAGGCCCATATATCATATTCTCCCTTCTTAAGAATAGGAAGTTTGATGGTTAAGACAGTGTGAGGGGCTTGTTGTGTTGGTGTTTGTGTTTGTGGTGGTGGTGGTGGTGAAATCTCATCATCTGATCCAGCCATTAAATAGATTTGTAAGGTAGATGTTTATAACTGGAGGGTTTTAGTTCTTCTTACTTAGAGTTTCTCTACAAGCTCTGATACCACTTGTAGATCCCAATTTAATATAGATCTTTCTAGCCTGTTAAGGGTTGTAGCCAATATGGATAGTTCCACACAAACTACATGAGAAACAGTGACTATGAACACTATAAGTTATGCAGAAACTAACTTATAATGCTAAGAAGAATAATGAATATTAATAACTAAAATTTTATATTAATCTACTAAAATGATTATAGATTACTAACTATGAGATTAAGATATGTGATGAGAGATATATCTTCTCTAATGTCATAGGGTTCCTTTTATACACCAAGGATAAACCCTAACAGACTTACAAAACGCGTAGAAGATAATGCATATCTTTTCCTATAATATCTCATGCATATCTCTTAAACGGTACTAACTATTAAACGGTACTAACTATTTGTACTGACGGTACAAACTAATACTAACAGTACTAACTATAACTATCGGTACTTTCTACTACAACGAGCGATACTAAGTCAGGAAAGCATAATTCCCAACACTTTTCCAAATTGATTTTTGATGGCATGGTGAAAAACTTAGAAAGTAAGTCTAAATTTTTAATGTATCCAAGATTTATCCAAATCTTTTTGAACAAGCACAAACGACTGCTTTTAACCTCAAAAAGTTCTTTTTATTGGCTCCTACCCCTTACCATAAACTGTTTAAGCAATATGAAAAGAGCTTCCCAAAGGGATAGTTTTTATTTTTTAACTTGGCGGTGGACACGTTTTTTTACACATTGTTTCAAACAAATGCTAGTTCAAGGTCAGATTTTACAGGGTGAAAGATTAACAATCCCAGTTGAGTCCTATCACACAACCATAGTTTCTCCATCAACCTCACAACCACATCATTCATCAACACTTAGGGATTTTATTAGACAGGAAACTAAGGTTCCTTAGCCCAGTTCTCCTACTCAGACCCATGTAGTAGATGAGGCTGCATCCACAGGTGTGGATGTCAGACATGGAGGGGCTGCCACTACTGTCTCTAGGTTAGATGCAGGACACGGCAATGGTAAAATTGATAAGACCCCTTCCATGGCCAATGATTCACCTCTACCAAGAGTTCATACACTTGGAAGTGATGAGGGCAGAATGCAACCTATTGAATTGATGGAATTGGTTACAAAATTGTCAGATAGGGTTGTATCTTTGGAAACTGGCCTACAGCAGACAAAGAAAGTGTATGGTGCTGCCTATACCAAGCTTATCAAGAAGGTCAAGAGGTTGGAGGATAAGCTCAATAAGTCAAGAAGAAAATGCAGATGGTTCTCTCAGAGGAAGAAGATTCAAATACAAAAATTTTAAGCTCAAGAAAGGATCCCCCTTCCAAAAAGGGGATGAAGATTGCTCAAATTGAAGAATTTGAGGAATTACTCTGTACAATAGTTGCCCAGACCTCAGGGAGGCATGATCAAATTGATAAAATGGAAGCTGATTTTGAGTTTACCACTGCTAAAGATGTTAGTACTGCTAATGTATCAGTTAGTACTACTGCTGTAGAAATTAGTACTGCTAGCCCTAAAGTTAAAACTGTTGGTGTTTCTGTTGATGATGTTGGCTGCTCAGGTAAGTGTACATCAGAATGTAGGCAGGCAAAAAGAAAGACAATGTAAAGCTAATAATGAAGGAATCTAATCCTACACAGACCAAGACCAAAATACAGCAAGAACAAGAAAGGCTTGGGTTTGAAGAAGCTCAAAGATTACAAGAACAATTTGATGAAGAAGAGAGGCAAAGGATTGTCAGTGTTCAAGAAGAAGCAAGTACTTTCAAACCTAAAGAATAGGATGACATACAAGCTCAAATTAAAGTTGATAAAGAGTTAGCTCATAGGTTACAAGCATAAGAAAGAGAAAGATACTCTGAATCTGACAAAGCAAAATTGCTTGTAGAGATTATAAATGAAAGAAAGTGACAATTTTCCCAACAAAGAGCTCAACAAAGGAGGAACATACCTCTCACACACAGGCTCAACAAAGTTCTTATATGTGTAACTATATCAAGCATATAGGAAGTCATACACTATAATAGTTGAGAGGATACTCTTTTGATGAAATCAAAGTTTTATTTGAAGCAACAGTGAAGAGGGTAAATACTTTTACTCTAATGGAGAGTGATGATACAGTTCTTAAAGTTGTAGTTGGAAGTTCAAAGAGAAGTATAGAAGAAAAACTTGGTGAAGAAAGTTCAAAGAGTCAAAAGATAGGAGAAGGATCAGAATCAGCTGAAGAATCAAAAGATAAAGAATCAGATGAACTGTCTCAAGAACAACTACAATAGTTAATAATCATAGTTCCAGAAGAAGGGATGAATGTTGAAGCCCTACAAACCAAATACCCAATCATTGACTAGGAAGTTTACACTAAAGACTCAAAAAAGTATTGGAAGATCATCAGAGTAGGTAATCACATAGAGGTATATCAGATCTTTGAAGATATGCTAAAGAATTTTAACAAGGATGATCTAGTCAGACTATGGAGTCTAGTTCATGAAAGATTCAACTCAACAGAACCTACTGAAGATAAAGAAAGAGAACTTTAGGTAGAGTTGAAGAGACTGTTTGAACCTATTAATGATGATGAGTTATGGAAGTCTCAAAGATATATGCATGATCCATTGACATGGAGGTTATATGATACATGTGGTGTTCATCATGTGTCTATAGAGAGAGGACATGATATTTTCATGCTGGTTGAGAAGGATTATCCATTGATAAAAGGGCTTATGACTTTCATGCTGTGTAACAAGCTGCAAGTGGATCAACATTCAGAAATGACAGATGAGCTTTTAAGGAAAATATTTATACTAGTAAACAGACAAAGGTATTAAAGTGTTTGAAAGAATCCTCTCAGAGCCCAAAGTTTTAATTCAAAGAAACTTATGATTCGGAGGTAAATTACAAGTTTAGGGGATGATTGTTGGGAATTAAAAGTCTTTACACTTAGTACTGCCAAGAGTAAAAGTTTGTACTTCTCATATTATAACTACCAGTACTAACTAGTTAGTACTGCTAGTGTAAAAGTTAGTACTGCCAGTACTAACTTAATACTACTGAAGACTTAAGACTGCCAGAAAAAGATAAAGACTACATGAAGAAAAAATTATGTGAAGAGATATGTATTGACTTGATCTGTGTATATCTTATATTGTTAGAAGATATGCTGTTATATTGTAGAATTATAGAAGACTTGTAGTTATCTTGTAAAGGACTCCTTGGTGTATAAAAGGAGATCATAGGTTAAGGTGTAACATACCTTTTCATGCACATAGCTTTAAGGTTGTAAACCATAGTACCAGACTGAGTACTAGTATTATTCATCATAATAATATTGAAGCTTTTTGGTTATATCATAGTTCATTCAAGTTTATTGTTTCATTGATATTTCTTCTATGTATTAGAGAGTAGATTCCGCATACTCTTTAGTATTCACAAAGTTTCTACCATTGTTGTTTTGGATTTATTCAAAGTAACATAATCTTTACAAGCTAAAGAATAGATCTTGAGTTGGGATCAACACTAACTGTTTTGCAGATGCTTTCACCTAACACCAAAACACCATATATCAAACCTCCCACAGAAAACCAATTTTTGGGATTCATCAAGACACTTGATTATGATGAAGATCCTAAGGCAAAAAATGACTTATGTCTCAACATTTGTTGCTACAAGACTTTGTCAACCATGGAGAGCAATTCTGAGTGTTCTCAATAGGAGTCTTATATGAAAAGATTCAAGCTGGGATGATGTGTTTCAAAAATCTTTAAATTTATAATACTAGAATTATCAACAATTAGATGGAAACACACGGGTAAAGTATAACCCACGTATGTTGTATAATATTTCAGGTAAGACCAGTCGTCGATAGGGATTTGATTATGTTCGTATAATCACAAGTTTTTAGACAAGCTTTAATAACTTTTCCAGATTAGATATGATTTATGATGGATTCAATAATAAAGAAGTATGACTAATCGGGTAGCTTCATATAATTTCTAAGCAAGAGTAATGATTACGATCTTAGATTTTAGGACCTAACTTATAAAAAGGTTTTTTGGTCAAAAAACACTTTCACAAATTAACTTGATTTAACTTCAGACTTATATTAGTTAACTTAATCAGATGTGTCACGCAAATAATCGAGTTACTATTATATCAAATCTATTTTGTTTATCAATAAACGTAAGCGGATTTCTCATACCAAACGATAAAGATCGTAGACAAATATTTAGAATTATATTGTACACAATGGGTCTTTCGACCTATACCGTTATGCGTATACAATCAAAGTTGATACGATTAGACATGATAGGATTTCAATGTAAGTTTAAGATTAACAAGCTCGTAGTAATACCAAATGCTTATTTATTATATTAACATCACCGAGTACCCATAAGAGGTTTAGTCTCTCATGGCTATGAAGTTCATAATAACAAAGCTAATTAGGGAAATGAAATACATACGAGATTCGAATAGGTAAAGGATTACAAGGGAACCCGATTACAAGTATAGAATCCTTATTTAAAAAAACGTAATATAGTAATTCTTATTAAACCCGCCTTCTCGATGTTCGTCTCATCTTGGTCATGTGCTTAAAACACTAAGGACGGATAGAGTAACGTTGGAGATCAGATTGATAAGAGTGTGTTTTTGTAGTTGTAAGAGAAATATCTAAATGGCCAAATTTTGTCTCTATTTATAGGCCATGAAAGGGGTGAAGTACGACGTACTTCATAATAAGTACAACGTACTTTGTCGCATGTCGGTTCTAAATCATTAATGCTGGGACAAAGTGCGGCGTACTTATATAAAAGTGCGGCGTACTTCTAATATTTATTGCTTCATTTATTTTATGTTGAACTGCGGTGTACTTGTGGAGAAGTGTGGTGTACTTGGTCATAATTGTGGTCTTTATTCTTTGTAATCTTCTAGCTAGTCTTTCGTAAGGTATAAACACTTGTATCTTGGATACTTTTGAGCTTAAACTATCTTCAAATGAACCTGCACATATTTCATGCTATTAAATATCGAAAGTTCATGAGAAATGATAAAATATATAAAAATAACATTGACAAAAATATTGATAATTAAGGCGTAAGAACCTAGACAAAAACTTAAAGAGGCAAAATGTAAAAGTATGATGTGATGGGTACGATATATAATGATTTCATATGCCAAACCAAAGCCTTATTACAACTTTGTAACTTTTTTTAATATTACCAAATGAAGATAACAACGGTAACTAAGGCTAGCATAGAACTTTGAGCTCATTGTTCTTGAGATACTTTTGGAGTTTTAGCACTAAAAGCGAGTGTTGCGGATAGCGGGATAATGAGAGGATTATTTTACCTCTTATCATGAGATATTGTCTATAAATTAACCTCAATGCGGTGTAGTAAATGATGATGAAGCATAATTTCTAGAGCTACTAAATTATCGGCACTCTCATAAATTATGCAAAGGATATGCATGAAGGGCTAGAATATACCTTATTTTTTAGTGGACTGATTTTTTTATGCTAGTTATGATGTCAATCCGAGTAGGATTTGCCTTACTAAGTGTATACAATTTTTATAAAATATTAGTTAAAACATGGTTAGATTACAGGGCAAACATGAAGGGGTATGATTTATTTATTTTTTTGTATTTGACTCCCCTCAACACTTAAGTTGAACATTTCCCTCAATGTGAGAACGGATAAACATAGAAAATAAGGAAAATTAAAGGAAAACAGTACTTCCCATGGTATAAGATAGTGTAGTTGCGAGAGAGCTATATTTGAGCAATTGTCATGATTTTCCGATTCTATGATATACTACCTGTAAATATTAACAAACAAAACACACAAAAAGAAAATATTTTTGGGGTTTTTGATTTTGTTAGGGGGTCTCCTCCACACTTGATTGGAAATAAGATAAAACACGGGTTGCCTCCCGAGAAGCGCTTAGTTTTTAAGAGAGTCATTAGCTAGACTTGTACTTCGGTGGTTTCTTCTTTGGGAAAGAAGAGAGTGATTTCTTCCCTCTAGTCATTATTTTCATCTTCTTCATGATAGAGCATGAGACGATGGTCATTAACAATAAATGTCTTGCCATCTTTCCCGTATAGTTTGACATATCCGGATGGATATTGATGTTTTACTACATATGGTCCAAGCCATCGACATCTGAGTACAGACGAGAGTTTTCATATGCCTGATGGCGTAATTCGTCTAACTCGTGTAACTGAAACATTATGTGGTGATGAGATCAGGATTACAGTTCTTCAGTGCCCAATATGCACAATGTTCTATTTTAAACGGTAAGTGGCAGTTTTTACCATATAGAAGTTTATATATAAGGTGTGGTTCCAGTTGATGTTTTGTAAGTAGTTCTGAAGGCCCACAGAGCATCATCAAGTTTTCTTGACCAAACAGCGGGATTGTCTTTCACTATTTTTACAAGGATTCTTTTGAGGGCTCTATTTGTATTTTCAACTTGTCCGCTCGTTTGAGGATCATAGTATGTAGAAAATCGCCGAGTAACTCCGTATTTTTTATGGTTTTTCCATTATTTTGTTTCAGAAGTGAGTTCCTCGGTTGCTTATAAGAGCTTTGGGCATTCCGAAACAGCAAAATAGTTTTTTCAAAAATGAAATAACAACTTTGGCATCGTTAGTCGGTAAAGCTTGAGCTTCGGCCCATTTGGATACATGGTCGACAGTAACTAAGTTGTATTCGAATTTGTATGATTTCAGGGATGGTCCCATAAAGTCAATACCCCAAATGTTAAAAACTTCGCATACTTGAATGTTGTTTAAGGGTATTTCATCGTGTTTGGATATATTTCCCATTTTTTGACATGCTTCGCAAAGGCAAACTAGAGTATGAGCTTCTTTGATGATTGTTGGACAATAAAAGCCTGAGTCTAAGACTTTTTTAGCTGTAGTTGTTGGTCTATAATGTCCATCGGTGGGTCCATGGTGACATTGATCTAAAATGGTATGAGTTTCTGGTCCTGAGACACAGCGTCTAATCATAGCGTCTGAACAGACTTTGAAAAGATAGGGATCTTCCCAAAAGTAGTGTTTGAGGTCAGAGGAGAATTTATTCTTTGTTGGTACGTCATTCTTTTAGGTATAATATCACCTAACAAATAGTTTGCAAAGTATGTAAACTATGGTATGTCTCTGATGGTTATTTCCATAAGAGATTCTCCAGGAAAGTTATCGTCGATCTCACTATCATCACTTTTCTCATCATATTCAATCCGAGATAAGTGATCGACGGCAACATTTTCTATACCTTTTTTGTCTTCTATTTTGATATCAAATTTTTGCAATAGTAGTATCCAATGTATGAGACGTGGCTTAGCATCTTGTTTTTTGAATAAGTGTCTTAGAGCTGAGTGATCGGTATAGAAAATAGTCTTGGATAATACCAGATAGGGTAGGAATTTGTCAAATGCAAATACTACATCCATAAGTTCTTTTTCAGTAACTGTATAGTTTTGTTGAGCTTCATTAAGGGTTTTGCTTGCAAAATAGATGGGATGAAAGTGTTTTCCATCTTTTTGACCTAAGACCGCTCTAACTGCGAATTCACTTGCATCACACATTAGCTCAAATGGAATATTCTAATTTAGGCTCATGATTACAGGTGTACATGTGAGTTTCTCTTTTAACAAATTAAATTCTTTGTGACATTCGTCATTGAATTCGAATGGAGTATCTTTTTCAAGCAACTTGGTTAGAGGACGGGCAATTTTTGAGAAATCTTTAATGAAACATCGGTAGAATCCGACATGTCTTAGAAAACTTCCAATTCCTTTAACATTAGTAGGGGGTGGAAGTTTAGAGATTACGTTGATTTTGGCTTTGTCAACTTCAAGGCCTGCTCCGGACACTTTGTGTCCATGCACAATTTCTTTTTTAACCATAAAGTGACATTTTTCCCAATTAAGGACAAGATTTGCATCCTTGCAACGTTGAATCATTTTATCAAGATTGTAAAGACAATTATCAGAGGAGTTTCCAAAGATGAAGAAGTCGTCCATGAATACTTCAACTGATTCTTCTATCATGTCATGAAAAATAGCCAACATGCATCTTTGGAAAGTAGCAGGAGCATTACATAAACCGAAAGGCATTCGCCTATAAGCGTATGTTCCAAAAGGGCATGTGAATGTTGTTTTTTCTTAATCTATAGGATCGATCGGTATTTGGAAATATCTAGAAAAACCATCGAGGAAACAGAAGTATTTATTTCATGCGAGTCTTTCTAGCATTTGATCCATGAATGGCATCAGAAAGTGATCTTTTGCTGTTGCTTCATTGAGCTTACGATAATCGATGCATACTCACCAACCCGTAACAGTTCTTGTTTGGACAAGTTCATCTTTTTTGTTTGTGACTACTATAATACCACCTTTGTTAGGTACACAGTGGATAGGGCTTACCTAAGGGCTATCGGCTATCGAATATATAATACCGATAACAAGAAGTTTTATGATTTCTTTTTTAACAACTTCTTGCATGTTTGGATTTAATCTTCTTTGTTTTTGCAGAACTGGTTTCTTGCCTTCTAAGAGTTAGATTTTATGTTTATATAAAGATGGACAAATACCAGGAATGTCTGTTGTTTTCCAAGCAAAGGCTTTCTTGTGTCTTTTAAGAACAGATATGAGTTTATATTTTTTTTGTACTGAGAGTTGAGAGGATATGATCATAAAAAGAAAAGAAGGTTCTTCCAAGAATACATATTCTAGATGTTCAAGAAGTTGTTTAAGTTCAAGATCCGAATGAGGTTCTTCAAGGGATGTCTTGATTTTGTAATCGGTGTTGAAGGTGATTTTTTCGAATGGTATTTCTTCTTCTAGTTCTGATTCAATGTCTTCTTCGATAGTCATTGCCATAAATTCATCGAATTCAGGAAAGAGTTTTTCTTCAAGAGGAGTTCCCTCAATGGAATAAAGGATCGAGCTTCCTTCATCAAGAAGAGCATCAAAATCTTCTTCTAAGATTTTGTCAATGATGTCAATGCTAAAACATGTATCATCGTTAGAATAGGAGTGTTTCATCGCATAATCGATATGAAAGATCATACGTTCTGAACTAACTCCAAGATTGAGTTGTTTTTGTTTTACTCAAATTACAGCATCATCGGTATGGAGAAAAGGTCTTCCTAAGATAAGGGGAACTTTACTATCTTCTTCCATTTCGAGAATAACGAAATCCACAGGAAAAGTGAATTTACCAACTTCGACTAGCAGATTTTAGCTTTTCCAATAGGGTATTGATCGGTCGGCTAATCTTACGCTCATTTTAGTTGGTTTGAGAGTTTCAAGAGAAAGTTTTGCATATAGAGAATATGGCATAAGATTAATGCTAGCACCAAGGTTAGCTAAACCATTACAAGAGAAAGTTTTGCTGAATGTACATGGAATAAGAAAACTTCTAGGGTCTCTGAGTTTGGGTGAAACTTTATTTTGGATCATAGCTGAACTTTTATTGCTAAGGAAAGTGGATGAGATTTGTTGAAGCTTGTGTTTGTTTCTAACAAGTTCTTCGAGAAATTTACCATAGTTGGGCATTCCTGCTAAAACATCGACAAGAGCTACACTGATTCAAACGGTTTTAATCATATCGAGGAATTTACCATATTGGGCTTCCATTTTCTCTTTGCAAAGGCGTTAGGGATATGGGATCTTTGGTTTGTAAGGTTTGATTATCAGAGTTTCTTTCACTGGTTTTGGAGTTTAAGATTTGGGTTGAGGTGTCAATTCTTTATCCTTATCATCATTATCGAAATTGATAGGAGTTTCATAATCACTTTGAACATTGTTTGGGTTGGTGGACGGGTCATATAATTTACCACTTCATGTAAATACGACATTTACATGCTCGTTTTGAGCTTGTGGCGGTTGGTAAGGTTTAGATGAGATACTTTT
>BQNB010005713.1:20109-40109 GCA_026074375.1 Tanacetum coccineum
ATTTATAGTGAGGCATTAAGGTTTAGAAGTAAACCCTTTCAGGATGGTCAACGACTGTAAGGAGCCACACGTTGATCATCTGATAAGCTGACAGGAAGGACAAGTGGTGTTGTCTTCCTGGCCCATACGAGAAAGTGTTTGCTTCTTACTTGTGTGCTATGGAGGAGGCCTCAATTTAGCTTTAGATGTATAGGTCTTGTGGAAACCGTAGAGGGGGGGGGGGTGAATACGTTTCCATTTAAAAACTTTAAATCTTTTGTATCAAATCACCAATCAAGTTTGACACAATATGAGAAGTGTTGATTATAGATCTACAATTACTAAAACATAATCTAACAATACAACCACACTCACAATATTCACTACAAAGAACTATACAACCATAAGTAAAATGATATACACAACAATCAACGCAATCATGATCACAATGCAAGTATTAAAGTAAAGCAATAAATGTAAAGAAATAAGTAAAGCGAAAGGTAAAAGAAAATGCAAACCGGACACGATGATTTATAGTGGTTCGGTCACGAAGCTCCTCTTCGCCCTACTCCACTCCCCGAGTATCCAACTCGAGAGTTACTTCACTAATCAACAAGCTCCCTTTCGGCGGAGAAAACCTTATACCAATGCTTACATTATTTTCCGACACTAAGCTAGATGTCGAGTCCTTCTTCGGGTACAACCAAACCCGTTATGTTTTATGGCCCAACATAACAAACCATGTGTTTTATGGCCTAAACACATAAACCACGTCGCTTACATTATTTTCCGACACTAAGCTAGATGTCGAGTCCTAATCTTAGCTAGAACCAATCTATCACCCATACTTGTATTTTGAGGACCGAAATACTAACCGACACAACATCAACACTTCCGGATTTATACACTATCCGGATCTACACAACTACACAAGAATGAAAGATATGGACTAGATCTATATGTAACAAATGTTACAAATGAACTAACTAGACTACATAACTTCGTATCTTGGCGATGACGAAAGTTCTTCTCTTGCACTTGAGGAAAGGAGGAAAGGATAGAAGATTTGATCACATTTAAACAAGATTAACCAAGTTGAATGATCAAAGATTTAGAGAGATTTAGTGAGATCTAGAGAGAGAAAGAACTAAAAGAAAATCATGCAAAAGGGTTGTGAAAATAGTTGGAGGTGACCCACTATTTATAGGAGCTGAAAAATAGCCTGTCAGGAAACGGCGGTCCCAGATATATTAGGGGGCCGCCGGCCTATTTAAGGGACCGCCCCGACAGACGCTCCTGTTTTTGTCTTTTTGTGGTGAAGGTGAAATCTGGTGAAAGTGACACTTGTTTTAGGGGGGAAATGACCAGATTTTGAAATTCAAAATAATTACCAAATAAAACATTTCTTTATAATTCAAAAATAATTTGTCTAAATAATTTTTGAGAAATAGTTTTGTTATATTTATAAAAATATAAAGTTTAAGACAAAAACTTATTTCTTTGATCATCCTACAAGTTTAATGTTGTTTGTACATACCTTACGTGATTTACGTCGGGTGCAAACAAATGTCGGTGTTGATGTAGACTTGAGACGTCGAGAGATGTGGATGCAAGTATGCATTGATAATTTGTGATTACGAGTAACTTGCGCACTTTACGTTACGTATTACAAGTTACATGTTTGTCATCACCAAAACATAAAGAGATCATATAGATTAAATATCGTAATATTTGCACTAACAATCTCCCCCTTTTTGATGATGACAAACTATGTAAACTATAACACATAGTGAAGTTTAAAAGTTACTCGTTTACACTCCCTTCTCCCCCTTTTGTCGAAGCAAAAAGGTATTATTTGAATAATGGTTGGAGCATATAGGTTGGTGGTTTGAGAAGAAGGTATGTGCTCCGAGCATATAGGTTGGAGGTTTGAGAAGAAGTTATGTTTCTTGGATAATATAGAGGTGGTCGTAATAGATGTGGAGAAGGCATGAAAAGAAAGTAGGTACTTCAAATTTATATGTTGAAAGTGTGAGAAGAGGACCTTAAGGTTGAGGGTGATTTTGAAGTGGAGAAGGTGAAGTATTTGGAGTATGAATGAATTCTTCATCGTATTAGATAATCCCCAATCCTATCTTCCTATAAAGGTGAGCTTGCATCATCCTAGTAAAGTCTTCTATCATTATGGTTTAACCAACTCCATGCTTTTTACATACATATCTCCTAGCTCCCCCTTGCTTATTGCGTCCCCGTAATAATTACATTCCTTGTATATTGACACTAAGGATCCATGTATCAAATAAATTCCCATCGATGCTCAAGAAGTTCGATGCGATTTAAATGAATTGAATACTTGAAGTCGCTCCCCTTGTGTAGATCCCCCTTGTTTAGGGCACCAAGGATTCAAGATATTAGTGTTGTGCTACAAAAACAAGTTAGTAGACAAGTGATATATTATATATATATATATATATTATTTTTTATATATATATATATATATATATTATATAAAGATATTTACATGGAACTAGAAATGAAACATTTTGATGTTTTTATTCTAAAATATGACACTTAAAAAGAATTAGAAAGTAGATGCATACAAAATAATATTTCTAATCAACAACCTTACATGAGTTAAATAAAGAGGACTGAGACGTATGTCTAATGACTAATATGCGACAAACTTTAATAAATAAAGAATGGGATTCGTTTTTTTGGATGACATAAGAAATATTTGGAGGATTGAACTTTAAAAGTAGTCGGAATGACACGTAATATCTTGGCGAAATATATTAAATAAGATATACTTTAAAAGGATAAAAATAAAAATAAGACGAGGATGGAGACGATGTGCTCTTGGATGTGAATGAAAATGATTCCATAGAGCCGAGAAGTGGGAAAGGATGAGCTATACTAAAGAAGGAAAGTGTTGACGAGAGGTTGATAGAAAAGATTAATATACCGTTTGCACTAACAATTGATATGCATATGATTCTGTCGAGACAAAGGTAGATGATTAGGAATTCAAAGGTTTGTTTGGTGTGGAGTTTGTTAAAACTCCTTAGATCGTTTAAAACTCGAGATTGTTTAGATCTCATCTAGGATTAACAATAATAAAGTTCATAAAATATGTATAGCGGAATTAACATAAGAACAATGTAATTGTAACAAAGTTTTTCTTCATTATCATTCACTCCAAGCCCCAATTCTACATGATCAATTGTAGAACGGTTATCTAACTATAACAGATCAAAGATCCTTGAGGCTAAACACAAAACTAACTATATACGTTTTATATAACCCATACGCCTAGAACACATACTTTTTAGTCGACTACATTTTTCTGTGCACACATAAAACTCACGACCTATATCTCTTTATATAATACAGATATCTAGGTTTACAAAGGAAACATAATACAATTAGGAAACTGAATCTTCCTAATATTTATCTTCATATCTTTGACCAAATCTTTTAGAATCTTCATGTACTCTTACATCTTGTAGAATTCTAATTTGACGACTTTGATCCTTTTGTTTTCCTTTTAGTTCTTTCTTGTTTCATTGTTTTGTATCATCAAATCAACATAATTCCCAACAATCTTCCCCTATTTGATGATTACAAAACCAACATCTTGATCTTCCATGAATGAAACAATCTTCCCCTTAAATCAAAATCTCCATGCCACCACATTTAATAAGTTGCAAATCATATCTCTATAATCTTCTTCCCCTTTTTGTAATAATCCAATAGGGGTCTTGTGAAGATATGCAACTTGGATCTTTACAACTGTAAACCATATATCACACTACCAATCCAGCCTTCCAATGACTCAAATTACCCACCATTACACACATTAAGAAAAATGAATTTAAGCAGTAGAAACTTAAACTAGCAGTAGTAATAATGACTAGCAGTAGTAATGAAAACCTTCCCCTTAAGTGGTGCATGAATATATCCTGATGGTTAAACACTTTGTCAATTAAGCTTCCTCTAAAACCAATATGTTAACCATCTCTTGAATCTTAAATTCTGTAGGCTTTTTGTAATGATTACTGATGGAGAAAACTCAGTATAACAAACTTGATGTAGAAGTAGAATAACCCAAACTTGTGTATTATGTCTTGTACTATCCATGTGACTCTAAACTCATACTGCTGATTATGAGTAGACCTTAATCTCTTGACAAAATCCTCATCTTCAATGAGACACTAAGCACTACAACGTTACTCCTTTAAGTGATAGCAAATGTGCACATTGAGCACCATAAGAGAAATCACACATTGCTAGATTTTTCAAGTCTTCATCAACACCGTATAACCACGAACAAGTTATCTTTAAACGTTGCTCTGATACCACTTGTTGATCCCACTTGAATAGATCTTGCTTAGCTTATAAAAGGCTTAGTTGTATTGAATAAATCCAAGACAACTATGATAGAAACTTTGATTGAATATATCAAAGACTATGCGGAATCTAGTCTATGATATTAAGAAGAATAAGCAATAAAACAGTAATAAACAAGATTGTATAATACCAAACTTTCAGCCTCAATATATTAATACAAACACTCTTAATAGTGTTAGGGTTAAACAAAACCTTAAAGCTATAACAAAACGATTTCTAGATGATATATGAAGATGAGATATTGAGATACTAACCCTTGCCCTGAGGGGTCTCCATTTCTATTCACCAAGGAACCCTTAATAGGCTTACAACGCAGTTTTTTATTATCATACATTGCTTTTCCTACAAATATCTCATTTTTATTATCAGCAAAATTTTAATATAACTAAACTGTACTAAATTTTTCTGAACAAGTAGAAACTCTTATAGCATGAGTGTAGTAACTAATACTAGCATAGTAGTAGTTTCTTTAGGTATTTCATGCTGTCTTTTACCAGCAGTAGAAAACTATAAACCAGATAGTATGTATCTTCAAATTAGCAGCGGTAACTTAAACCAACAGTAGTAACAGTTAAGAAGCCTTTTATTCCTAACAATCCTCCCCTAAACTTGATATTCATCATATTAATCATCAATTTTCTTCAATAAAATCTTCTTAATCCTCAGGAGGATGTATTCAAACACTCTTCTACTTTTTAAGCTGTGATCTTGTAAATCTGAGAAGTTCATAAGCCATTTCACACTTAAAATCAACTTCTAGCTTCCTACTCAACATTCTTAAAAGCATTTCTGGTGTAAGAGGATATTTCTTTTCAACCATTTATTGAATGTAATTCTAGTATCCAATTATATTAACACGAACTCCTCATGATCACTATAACCTCCAGCTTATCCAAATGTGTTGTTTGTTGAAAGCTTTTCTAATGATTTCATCTATCCTCACCTGGCTCAATAAAGTTATAAGGATCTCACCAAAGTAATCTGCATTTCCTTTTGGGAATTGTTATCTACTAAATCTTTCTTTACAGCCTTGTATAGACTCTAACACATCCTTGTCTGTAAATCATCAAGCTTGCAGTGACTTATCTAGTAAAATTTGGGGTACTTCCTATCTGCCATGATATCTCATAATACATCATTGTCTTACTGTTAGAATGCTTTTGTGTTGATGTGTGTCTTCCAGTACAATATTAGATATTTTGTTAGATAAGGATTCACATTAATACCGCTTCATCTCTTCTTGGAACTATCTCTAAAACATAGTTTAAAGTTCTGCCTTTTCTACTTCATCCTTAGTTTTTGCCTCTTGACACTTTTTGTATTCATGTTCCATCTAATGCTCTTTTCTTATATCTTGTTTCCTTTTCCTGCTTTATGTTTTCTTTCCACTGCCTTCCTCCACCTCTGAATCCTTAGGACATAAATGAATTCACCCTCTTTTTTCTTTGTCAAACAACATCTAATTTTCTTCAAAACTTTTATTCTTAAATTGAGTGTGTGTTTGTATTCACAGACATATTCTCAGATAGGTAGACATTTTATTCCTCTGTTGTGCTTTAGTTGGTGGTTTTCTTCTGATCTTTTCAGCTCTAAGCTTTGCAAAGTGCTTCTTCCTTTTGTTCATTAATTCTACAAACAATCTTGACCTCTGTTCAATGGTCAATTCTCCCTATTCTTCTGCTTGTAGTCTCTAAGCTAACTCATAATCCGCCTCTATTATAGATTGTGTATTATCCCATGAAATTAAGTTAGCCTCTTCTTCTCTTTGTATTGTAACCCTTTCTTCTTCTTCTAACTCGACCTCTAATTCTTCTGCAAGTCTTTTAGCCACTTCTTCATCAAACTTGATCTGATCCTTTTTCTTTGATGGCTTCTCTGGTTTAATCATTTTAGATTTTCCTTTGTCTTTTAGATCATGTTGTGAAGGAGGTACTGCTCTTCTTGTCCCAGCCTCACTAGGTTCTTGCATAGTCACTCCTCTTGTTGGTCTAGTAGCAGACTCACTAGATTTTCTTTTGATCCTCTTTCTTTTGCTTTTTCTTTTGATTTATCACTTCTCATCTTTATAAGTATCTGAGCAATTATGAGATCTTCATCTTCAATAACAGTTGTTGTTGTTGGAGGAGTACTTGGCTCAGCAAGACTAACAGATACACCAGCAGTAGTAAATGGTGCACTGGCAGTATTAACTTCAAAATCATAACCATACCTCCCCTGAGTCTCTGCATCCTCTTGAACAAATGAAATCACTTCATCTTGGTTTGATTCAGCTATATTCCTCCCCTGTTTGGATGCATCCTCTTAATCACCCAAACTTTTATCAGCAGAAGACTCTATCCTGACTTTGAATAACCTCCTCTTGAGTTATGGAGTTCTTTCCTTTTTCTTCTTTTCTAATTTCTCCAAATCCTAAGCAGTCTTGATATTCTCCAAGGCAAGAACCATGTCAAACATATTTGTATAAATTTCCATCAATTCTATAATTTTCAGTCTGTCCTTCCCACTTCTAGGTGTGTTAACTCCTAAGAGAGGTGGATCATTGGACTGTTTAGACAACCTCTCAAACCTAGTTTGAGCAGGTCTGTCCCCTAATATGGTATCTTAGCGCTTGGGACCACTACCTGAACCAATTCCCTAAGGAATAGGCTCATTAAGTGTTGCCATGGATTGGGTCCTAATTATGTTACCACTGTCCTGCTCTGCATCTAAGCTAGCAGCAGTAGTGGCAGCCCTTTCCATACTATCTCCCCTCTCTTCATGGACATTCTCATCTGCTACAAGGGTAGTAGGTCCACTAGACTGAGATGTCTTAGTGGGTCTTTTGGTTTTCCTACATTTATGAGTCTTTTGGGGTTGTGATGATGATGCAATAATAGGGATTGGTTCAATATTAGATGGTGAAGCAATAGTAGGTATGTGTTGGGGTTCAGTGGGTTGTCCTGAACCTTCAGCCACATCTGCTTGAGGTTGTATCAACATAGTAGCAAACAATGGTGTCACAGTCCCTGAAAAATGTTTTCCTTGCCTTCTCATGTTTGCAAAAACCTTTTTAGTATGAGAAGGTGTATCATACTCATCATTAAAAGTTGGTGTAAGATTTTCAATTTGATTGTTCAAAAATAGTTGTAAAAACCTTGGATACATTAAAAACTTTTTAGAATTAGGATCCAAGTTTCTCAACATACCATCAAAAATCAATTTAGAAAAAATAAATTTTTGATTCTTAGCCAAACATATAACTGCAGATGCAATATTTGTACCAAATTCATTCCATGCAGTTGATTTTGAACTTAAACATTGCAAGATGGTATGTATAAGATACTTCCATTGATGGGAAAAATAAGATTTATAAAAAGTAAGTCTATCAGAAAGATTCTCATATCCCATCAATTGAAGGTTTTCAAAAAATTTAGTATTTGTGAGACAAGCAATACCATCCTCATCATTAAATTGAAGATCTCTCCTCACAGATGATTCTGATATTACTATTGTCTTGCCATTAACTTTGGCACGTATTTGTCTTTCATTATTGACTATTTTATCTTTGGCAATAGACTCAAATTTGCTCAATATAAGACCACATAGATAGTTGGACTTACAGTTAAAGGCATATCGGATTGTGGTTAGCATTCAGTAAGGTCCTCTTTTTCTCTATCAAAATCAGCATTCTCTATAGATTTTTCCAAGTAAGCAACCATGTTGTGTGAATCAACAAATTTTAGAGCCTCCATGAATGATAATTGTTGAAGTCGGTGATGAAATTGAGTTTTGGGTTTGTGATTGAGAGTATTTAAAGGATTACGAAGAACTTATTGTAATCAAATACACTTAAATGGGGTTTATTAGAAAACATAAAGAGAATGTATTATTCTTTTATAGACCAAAAATACCTCAGACAAGTTGTAATCCAACGGTAACTAAACAGTTAGTAAGTAGACTGGCAGCATTCATTGTTGCATAGAAGGCTCATATCATTAGCCCAGCAGTATTAACTTTTTTTCTGGCAGTACTAACTTTTCGCCCAGCAGTACTAAGTAATGCCCAGCAGCATTAACTTTTTGAGTTACCAGTTTTAACCCCAATTTCATCCTTATCATTTCCAACCCATTCCAATCATCAATCTATCCAAACAACACTTCAGAGATTAAGCATTCCAATGCAAGCAGTTAAAATTGAAAACAATCAAATGCTTTTGTGAGTAAATCTGCAACATTGTGATCAGTGTGAATCTTGATTACTTGTATTAATCTCTTCTTATATGAATCTTTATGATGTGATGTATAAATCTCTTTGCTTTGTCTTTGACGTGAAACACTGGTATTCTTAGCTATGCAGATTGTGCGTTACTTTGTCAATGAAAATCTTGGTGTTCATATAGGTTGTACCATAATCAAGACAATTGATTTTTGGATCCATAACAAATGTACCACAGCTACTAGATGCGTACAAATAATCTCGCTTCAGTTTGTTAGAGTTGGCATAACTTATAGTTTGCTTCTTGCATTTGCATGAAATCAATCTTCTCCTAAGAAATTGACAACCTCCTGTTGTGGATTTCATGTCTAAACTAGCACCAGCATAGTCACTGTCAGTATAAGCTTCCAAATAAAATGGTGAGTCCTTAGGATACCAAAGGCCCAATTTAGGTTGACCTTTCAAGTATTTAAAGATTACTTTTAAGCATGTGATGTAAACTTAGGTGTGTTTGGAATCCTTTACACAAGCTCTTCTGAAACATTATATCAGGCATTTGAAGAGTTAATTACATTATATGGAGACATCATTGATCTATATTAGTGATCATTAAAATCTTGCATTTTCATCTCTTCATCAAAGACTTGAGGTCTATTAGGTGTTAATTGCTGTCTCACAGTTGAAAAAGCCAAACTTTCTTCTAAATTTCATCTCCTAATTGTCTTGACTGATGAATTTATCATCATCTTTCTGTGTTCACTTGTAGTCTAAGAAGAATGGTTAGATCACCCATAGAGCTCATCGGAACTTCTTATGCATTAATTTCTCCAACCGATTGTTAGGGCATATACTCTTGCTTAGTAGTTCCAAAACTTAATATCATCTACATATACTTAAACTAGTAGAATATCACCTTTGACTCTTTTAATGAACAAATTCTTATCTATCTGACCTCTCTGAAATCCATTGTCCAATAAATAGGTAGATAAAGTCTTATACCAAGCTCTAGGAGCTTGATGTAGACCATATAGTGCCTTTTCTACCTTATAAACTCTGTCAGGGAACTCTGGATCTTCAAACCCTGGAGGTTGACAGACATAGACTTCCTCTTCAATCTTGCCATACAGAAATGCACTCTTCACATCCATCTGATACACAACAAAGTCTTTGAATGAGGCATATGCTAAGAATAGCCTAATTGCTTCAATACTAGCAACTGGAGCAAAAACCTCATCATAATTTATTCCCTCTTATTGAGTGTAACCTTGTGCAACTAGCCTTGCCTTGTTTCTAACCACAATACCTCTTTTATCTTTCTTGATTCTGTAGATCCATTTTATTCCAATGTCCCTCTTGCCATATAGTAAATCAACTAAAGTCTAAACCTTCTGCAGTTTAAACTATAGAAGCTCATCTTGCATTGCTTCTATACAACTTGGATCTATCAAAGCTTGAATTACCTTCTTGGGTTCTACTTGTGATAGAAAATAAGCAAACAGACAATTCTGAAAATCTTTATGGTTGATCCTCTGTTGCATTGAACTAAACATACCATGGTCAGTCACACTCTTTGTCATTCTTTTGGTTTGAGGTGCTGAATGTATATCTCTAATGATTTGTTCAAGTGGATGATCCTTGTAAATTCTGGTAGTTGGAGTAGGACTGACAAGGATATGTGTATCCAAATTAGTCATGTCAACCTCTGCATCAACATCTTCATCATCATCTCAATAGACAATTTCTTCCAAATAAGGCATATTTGGATCATCAACACATCCATAGACTATATTCTCATCAACATCATTATCTTCTTTGCTAGCAGCATTAACAGTTGAACTAACAGTATTAATATTGTTAGTATTGTTAACACTTTCATCCTTCTCTTGATTAACTCTTGGCTCCTCTGTATTTGGCACCTTATTATCTTCATTCTTTAGATGTTCAGCAACCTTCTTTTCGTCCTCCCCTAATGGTTTGAATCCAGCATCAGGAGAATCCTTTGAACTAGAAGAGACTAATAGATCTTGAGTCAAAAATGGTAGCAATATGTAATCTTTGCCAGATACTGTCTCCACTCTAGCTTTACCTGCATTTTCATATGCTTTTGTACCTGCAATACCATTAGATTGATTCCCTGCAACAATTGGCTCATAATTTATAGATTTTGTTAGAGCATCTATATCAAAAAGCCAATTAGGTCCATTTCCTGCAATATTAGGTGTTTCTTCACTAAACTTGACATGCAGGTTCTCTTCTACTATCCTAGTTCTACTGTTGAATACCCTGAATGCTTTGCTATTGGTAGAGTATCCTACAAAGAACCCTTCATCAGCCTTTCCATCAAACTTGCCTAGGTGATCTATGGTATTAAGGATTGTAACAGGACACCCAAATGGTCTCATGAAGCTTAAGGCAGGTTTTCTACCTAGAAAAAGTTCATAAGGGGTCTTGTTGTGAGGCTTGATAACTAACACCCTATTTTGGACATAACAAGCAGTATTAACTACTTCAGCCCAGAAAGTTGTTGGCAATTTTGAATCAGCTAGCATAGTCCTAGCAGCCTCTATTAGTGTCCTATTTTTCCTTTCTGCTACTCCATTTTGTTGTGGAGTCCTAGCAACACTAAATTCCCTCTTAATACCCTTCATTTCACAGAACTGATTCATGACCTTATTCTTGAATTCAGTCCCATTGTCACATCTGATCACTTTCACCTTAAGGTCTATTAGATTTTCTATGCATGTAATAAATGTTTTAAGGATTTCACTAGTTTCATCCTTAGTGGCTAAGAAGAAAACCCAACTAAACCTACTATAGTCATCTGTGACAACTAGGCAGTACATCTTTTTCATTAGACTCTTTACAAATGTTAGGCCAAATAAATCCATATGCAACATTTGTAAAGGTTGGCTGATTGAACTGACTATTTTGGTCTTACAAGAGGCTCTGTGTTGCTTTCCCTTCTGACAAGCAACACTAGTTTGATTAATTTCAAAGGGCAACACACGTGCTACAATGGCCGGGACAAAGGGTCGCGATCCCGCGAGGGTGAGCTAACTCCAAAAACCCGTCCTCAGTTCGGATTGCAGGCTGCAACTCGCCTGCATGAAGCCGGAATAGGCAGTTGGTCAGATCTAGTATGGATCGTACATGGACGGTAGTTGGAGTCGGCGGCTCTCCTAGGGTTCCCTTATTGGGGATCCCTGGGGAAGAGGATCAAGTTGGCCCTTGCGAACAGCTTGATGCACTATCTCCCTTATACTTTTGTCTGTAAATACTGCATACCTGATTCCATCCATAAATAGATTTGATTCCCTATGAGTTCTAGTCTCAATAAGACTACTAATTCTTACTGTTCATATAGTATGATATGAATATACCACATCAATTCGTTATGTATGGATGATGAGATTTCATTGATACAGAGCTAATTCCAATAGACTTATTGGAGGGTCCCATTGGCGTGCATCCAGTAGGAATTGAACCTACAAATTCGCCAATTATGAGTTGGGTGCTTTACGGGAAGGATGAAAGCGAGTTCGTATGCTAATTCCTCATCCGCAAATCAGCCCTTCCCGTGGGTTATTTTCTCAACGAATAAGTAATTCTAGGAATGAAATCTTTATATAATTCGAAAAAGCAAAGCACAAGTCCAAGGCAATATAATAAAATATGAAAAATTTTAATTTTTCATATTTCTAATATTAAACAAAAGGATTAGCAAATAAAAGTGCTAATGCTACAACCAAGCCATAAATTGTTAAAGCTTCCATGAAAGCTAGACTAAGCAATAAAGTACCTCGTATTTTTCCCTCCGCCTCGGGCTGTCTCGCGATACCTTCTACAGCTTGACCCGCAGCAGTACCTTGACCAACTCCAGGTCCAATAGAAGCAAGCCCTACAGCCAATCCAGCAGCAATAACGGAAGCGGCAGAAATCAGTGGATTCATGATAAGTTCCTCGTACCAAAAAAAAAATGGTTAATGATACATTCAACCAATGAACTATAACTTAATTATTCGATTGCTACGATTCATCCAGTCAAAGTAACTACGAACTTCGAATTCAAGTAATAACATTCTTGAATTATCAAACCTACTTTGATATCTCTTTTTTAGTTTCTCTCGAGAAAGTCTTTGTGAATCCATACAACTTTAGTTTTTCCGTTTCTTTGTCCCGAACCGCTCTTTGACTTTGAATTCTTCGATTTTTTTATTGACTTCATCTTCAACTCACAGTCACATATGAGACGGAAGGACTTCTATAGAATCCCCATCTACACTCATATTCGATTAGTAGGGAAATTTAGATATATCTTTAGCTCGTATATAACTAGTCAATATCTAATATCACATATACATGTCTTTCTTCCACAATGTAAACCCACTCTTTCTTCATCTTGAATTCAATCGGATTTAATAAGGATGCGTCTAACCCTTGACAAGAGTTAACTTATCGCCATTCAATTCCATATACCTAGTTCGACCTTCCCTCTACGAACCATTTATGAATCCCCTTTGTTATAAATTTTCCTTTCCCTTCCCCCTTGTTTATCATTATCCTGCAACCTAAATTGATAAGATAATCAATGGATAAATTGATTGGGCCGAATCGTTGCATAGACATTAATTTGATTGATCTAAGTTCATACAATTTATTATTTATTAATATTTTCGTTTGGTCAATCGTTGAATAAAATCAACTCAAAAGGCGAATCGTTTGATAGAACATCCTTTTTATTTAATAACACGTCGTAATATCGCAAGACTTCTTAGTCAAATTAGGAGTCCAAATAGTTAATATTCGGATTGGATGACCCATCTAAATTGAATATTCATTGAGGGGAAGGTTTGATTATGGTATAAATGGAACAAACGGGAATTTTAGGAAAAAGATCTTTGAGATCTCTTTCCTTTTTTTCTACTCTAATATCAATATTGTAATCTTTATTGTAATCTTTTTTTTTCTATTACTCGAGATCGTATATAGTGTAGTTGTATTGTATATTTTTATTCCCTAAGTCAATTTTTTTAGCCATGCACACATTGCCTTAGATTAAACTAAAAAAAAAAGACTATTTAGAAACCTAGTCAATGGTGGCCTTCCATGGATTCACCTATATAAGCCGCGGCTAAAGTTGCAAAAATAAGAGCTTGAATACCACTTGTAAATAATCCAAGGAACATGACAGGGATAGGAACCACCGAGGGTACTAAAGAAACAAGAACAACAACTACTAATTCATCAGCTAATATATTTCCGAAAAGTCGAAAACTAAGTGATAGGGGCTTTGTGAAATCTTCTAAGATGTTAATAGGTAAAAGAATTGGAGTTGGTTGAATATATTTCCCGAAATAACTTAATCCTTTTTTGCTAAGACCCGCATAGAAATATGCCACTGACGTGAGTAAAGCCAAAGCAACAGTAGTATTTATATCATTCGTGGGTGCGGCTAACTCCCCATGAGGTAATTGTATGATTTTCCAAGGTAAAAGGGCGCCTGACCAATTAGAAACAAAAATAAATAGAAACATAGTTCCAATAAAAGGAACCCAAGGACCATATTCCTCTCCAATTTGAGTTTTACTCACATCTCGAATAAATTCAAGGACATATTCGAAGAAATTCTGACCACCGGTCGGAATGGTTTGTGGGTTCCGAACGGCTAGAGCGGCTGAACCTAATAAGATAGCAATTACAACCCAAGAAGTAATAAGTACTTGGCCGTGGACTTGGAAACCGCCGATTTTCCAATAAAAATGTTGGCCTACTTCCACACCGGATAGATCATATAACCCGTTTAGTGTGTTGATGGAACATGATAGAACATTCATATTGCCCTCTGACAAAAATAGAACTTTAAACAAAATTATTTTGATTCAACCATCTCTTTCTCGACTTGACTACTTGAATCGTATATTTTGAATACCAACTAATCAAATTATATTCCTTGTTATTTTTATCTCTTTTTTGAGATTAAGAAATAGTAACCGATTCGATAAATCTCTGAAGGTTCCGAAATGAAATAAGTTATTTATCTTATTATTAATCACGGATTTCTTATATAGCCAGAACGTCCCTCACAAATTGCAAATACTAATTTGTTAAGAATTAATCGGATTGAAGATATAGCGTCATCATTCGCTGGAATCGAAATGTCTGCGAGATCAGGGTCGCAATTTGTATCGATTAAACAAATTGTTGGAATTCCCAACGTGATACATTCTTGAAGGGCCGTATATTCTTCGTGCTGATCAACGATGATTACAATATCGGGTAACCCTGTCATATATTTAATCCCGCCCAGATATTTTTGCAAATGAGATAATTGTCTTTTCAACATAGCCGCATCTCTTTTCGGAAGACGGTTGAGTCCCCCTGTTTTTTGTTCGGTTCTCAAGTCTCTAAACTTGTGAAGTCTCGTTTCTGTAGTGGACCAATTTGTTAACATACCACCGAGCCATTTTTTATTAACATAATGACACCTAGCCCTTATGGCAGCCCATGCTACTGAATCAGCTTCTTTATTTTTAGTTCCAACAATTAAGAATTGTTTTCCTTTACTTGCTGCATCAAAAACCAAATCACAAGCTTCTGATAAAAAACGAGCAGTTCTAGTAAGATTTATAATATGAATACCCTTACGTTTTGCAGAGATATAAGGTGCCATTTTAGGATTCCATTTCCTAGTACCATGGCCAAAATGAACTCCTGCTTCCATCATCTCTTCTAAATTAATGTTCCAATATCTTCTTGTCATTTCTCCCCACACTGCCTCCCCCCCTTTGATTTGAAAAAAAAAGCGAAGAGGTACCCTGAAATAAATAATTGTTCCGATGGAACCTTCTCTGCTACCGTAGATTGGCGTAGATACACAGTTCAAGCCATTATTCTTTTCTATTTGTTATTTTTTTGATTACTATTACCAAAGAAAATGACTGGACTAACGGATCCTTTTAAAAGAGAAAAGAAAGGGGTTAATCTGCTCTTATGGATCATTAAATCCTAAAAAAAAGATTGTTCTTGTGTATCATGGAAATTCTTTGAAAGGCAAGAATCTAATAAATTTCTGTGGTAAAACAAAATATCTTTCATTTCCCCCTCTAATAGATTCTTTTTTTGGGGTTCAAAGGCAATGTTGTTAGGAATGTTGTTAGGTTCGTTTGATGGTGTTTTGAAGCCGCTACCAACAGGTATCATTCCCCCCAGAACAACGTTTTCTTTCAGGCCTTTCAACCAATCGATACGCCCCAGGAGAGCTGCTTTTGCTAAAACCCGAGCGGTTTCTTGAAAACTCGCTTCCGATATGAAACTTTGAGTATTCATGGATGCTCTTGTTATTCCCAATAAGACGGCTTGGTAACAGATCGCTTCTTCCAAAGCGCGCCCCATTCGTTCCGCTCGCAACAATCCAATAAGTTCTCCGGGCGAAAAAACATTAGACATTTCATCTTCTGAAACCAATACTTTTGATGTTATTTGACGTACAATAATTTCTATATGCCGATTATGTATCTGCACCCCCTGGGATCGATAAACCTTTTGGACCTTATTAACCAAAGAGATACGACTTTGCACTATAGTTAGCTCAGCACCAATCAAGAATGCCCAAGGAATTCCAAGAATTCTTGTTATACATTTATTCCAACTCTCAATCCTCTTTTCGAGATTCATCGATATTGAATCAATTGAACGCACTTCTAACACCTGTTCCACTTTTGGAAGACCTTGGGTTATATCACCAGATCTGGATTTTTCATATATAAATGTAACTAATGTATCTCCTTCGTAAAGGATTTCCCCATAATGTCCATGAACAGTTGCTCCTGGAGTAGCCAAATAAGGCTTAGCCGATCGTATTACCACAGAGTCAACTTGAAGAATTAGAACTTGACCCGATTTTAAATGCGGTCCTTTTTTGGCTATACATACATTTTCACAAAGAAACTGCCCAAGACTAACGATTGTAGATGTCTCTTCACAATAATTGTAATGGAGAAAATACCAATTCAAATTCAATGGATTCAAAATGATGTTACTGCACGAATAGGGATTATAAATTTTACCATTTTCATCCAGTAAATAATATTGAAGTATTTGAAAAATCTGTTTGAAATTATCAAGTTGCAAATAGTTAGTTACCAAGATCTGATTATGGGTTATTAAATGGGAAAATAAATCAAAATTATAAATTGGAAAGCCTGTTCCTAAGGGGCCCAACGAATTCCTAATTGGAATGAGCAGGTCCTTTTTGATTGATTCTTTTATCACATTGGTTGATTTTACATCGTTGAATGGGCCTATTCGAGAACAATTAGACGATGACAAAATTATCAAAGATTGAGATTCCTTATTTCGATTCAATAACGTATGAATAGTTCCTTGATTTGGATTAAGGGATTCTTGAATCCTTGGCTTGGAATAGGAATAAATGGAAGAAAACGGATTGACATTAGCGCGATCTGATCCATTCTCAGAGATGAATCCTGAACCCGACGGATCGTTTCTTTTTCCGGTATATGCAATAGGTGACTTCGCTAAGTCGATTCTTAGAAAATCTCTAATCAAACCATTTGTCCTTATTTCAACAAAGGAAGCACAGGCCTTTTCGATCTTTTTGTCTTGGTCCCAGTTCAGCACTAAACAAGTCCGAACTAATTGAATATTTGTGTCCCAAATTTCAAGAATTGGGTCGTAATAAAGGATATAATTGACAACTCGAAGTTGTAGATTATCACTTTCCTGCAAGAGATCCGGCGGGAAAAGTCTTCCTAAATTTATACCATCTGTTTTTTTATATGGGACTACAGGTTGAACCAAAACAAAATAATTTTTTTCATACCTGGAAAGTTTCATTCGTTGGATATAGAGCCAATTTTTCAATTTTTTGTATTCTTTGGAATTCTGTTTTCCCCCTCCTGGTGGTATCAATCGGAATGCCTTATTTGTCTTTCCAGGAAAATGGATATCTCCAGAAAAGATTATCAGTTTAATTTTTTCTGCTTTTTTCTTCACTCGGACCAATCCGCCTACCCGACTTCTTCTATTTAAAGTTATTTGTGTATCTACCCCAATAATACTATTGTGCCGTACCATTATGGAAGAAGATTCGGCCAAAATGTGGACTTCCACGGGAATAAAAAAAAATGGATTTACTTCCTTTTGGTATTTTGGCCAAAGTACATTGACTCCTCGATATTCAATCAAATCCTCTTCGTTGACAATTGAATTAAGTTCTCTAGTCTCATATTTAGTAAGTCCCGAGCTCTTTCTTATATATCGAGGATCATCAAAATAAGCAAGAATACTATTTCTACGGAGAATACCATTTCTGGGGATTTCAATTGAGATACCCGAAGAAGGTATGAGTGGGTTCTCGCCTTCTGGAATCGATTCGAGTGGGATGATGACTCTATTTCTTCGCCTCTTTGCCAATAAATCAGAATTCCCCTCGAGAATGGACGGATATCTGAGATTCCAACGATCAGTACATGTAATTCGATTAAGTTCTGAATAATCAGGAATCCTATCTCCTTTTTGATTTTTACCAGAAAAATACGAACTAAAAAATGTGTGTCTAACTTGATTATTAGTTACTGAGGGGTTAGAAATATATCTTCGCTTAACAGAAAGAGAATAAGCGTTTATTTGATCTTGATCCTTATGGATCGAACAGGGGCCTGGACTGGATCTCCAGGGCTCCCCTAATAATATCCATAAATGGCTTGTTTTTGGTAAGAGATGAATATTACCATATGTAAATTCCGGTGCATGGTACACATCAGTATTCCAGTGCATTTCGCCCTCTGAGTCAGAATAAATATGTTTTTGAACTTTCTCTTTCAAATTCAAAGTGGATGTTCTCGCGCGAATCTCAGCAATGACTTGTTTTGATTCTACATATTGATCGTTTTGAACTAAAAGAAAACTTTTGGGCGGAATACACACATTGTGTATAATATCTTCACTCTCAATAGTTACATACAAGTCTCTAGAACATAGAAAAGCAGGATGTCCATGACGTGTACGTGTCGGATGAACCAAATCCTCGTTGAATTTTATTTTTCCATTAGAAGGGGCTCGCACATGTTCTGCAGTACCCCCTGTGAATACTCCGCCGGTATGAAAAGTTCTTAATGTTAATTGAGTGCCCGGTTCTCCAATAGATTGACCTGCAATAATACCTACAGCTTCTCCCAATTCGACCAGGTCGTCATGAGCCGGACTTCGGCCATAACATAATTGACAAATCCAAGACGTACTCCTACAAGTAAAGGGAGTTCGAATAGAGATTGGTTGTGCTCTAAAAGTTATGAATCTATTGACAAGTCCAACTCCAATATCTTGATTTCTAGTAGCAATGCATCGCGAACCTATATATATATCATCTGCTAATACACGCCCAATTAATGTTTGGATAAAAATCCTGTCCGCCATCATTCCATTTCGAGGACTTACCGAAATACCTCGGACAGTGCCGCAATCTGTTCGACGTACAACAATGTGTTGAACTACTTCAACAAGTCTGCGCGTGAGATATCCTGCATCTGATGTTCGGATAGCGGTATCCACAACTCCTTTACGGGCTCCGTAACACGAAATAATATATTCTGTTAAAGAGAGTCCTTCGCGTAAATTGCTTTGAATGGGTAAATCAATCATTTGCCCTTGGGGATCCGACATTAATCCTCTCATACCTACTAATTGATGTACCTGAGATGCATTTCCTCTGGCTCCCGAAAAAGACATTATATGGACTGGATTAAAAGGATCGGTCATCCGAAAATTAGGATTCATTTCTTGTCGCAAATATTCACTTGTGGCATACCAGATCTCGATCGATTGACGTAATTTTTCTACCGCGTGTACATTCCCATAATGATGGTGTTTTTCCAAAATAAAACTTTGTTGTTCAGCGTCTTGAACTAGCCATCTTTTAGAAGGTATTGTTAAAAGATCATCAATTCCTAATGAAATAGATGCGGCGGTAGCATGTCGGAAACCCAGAGTCTTTACTTGATCCAGGATATGTGATGTATATCCTATTCCATAGTGATCAATAAATTGACTAATAAGTTGTTTCATGGCAGTTCCGTCTATTATTTTATTGTGAAAGACCTGAGTGGGCCGTTCTGCCATCAGTACCTCCATATTGCGCTGAGTAGAATTTGACAATGAGTTTGAGTCAGTGATTGTAAAACTTCCTTTTCTAGATCTTGATTCACGTAGAAATTTCGCAATTGCAATTATAGTCCTAGTTAACCCGGTGAGACTCGAATCCCCCTGGTAGCATAGAATTACAACAGCCTTGCCAAAACCCCTATATGGCTTCTTCTATTTCTCGATAAAGAGAAATATGACCGAGAGTGGTTCGAATATATATATATATATATATATATATATATATATACTAGTAGCAT
>BQNB010005713.1:45109-67609 GCA_026074375.1 Tanacetum coccineum
AACGATCCGCGGCTGCCAATATATCTCGCGGTAACAAAAATGTATTGTTCTGGGGTATATCAAGGTTCAGTCTCCGATTCATATTTCGTCGACCAATCCCTCCCAATTCACATCTTTGTTGAAAGAATTTTTTTTGTAAATCCTTAGATAAGGATTCAGAAAATACCGGATCTCCCTCTACACAAGCAAATTGTTGATAAAACTCCAAAATAGCATTTTCTTTTGACCCTATTTTTTTTTTATCATTCAGAAAAGACAAAAATAGTTCAGGATAGCAAACATTTTCTAGAATTTCTCGTATATTCAACCCCATAGCTGATAATAGAACTAGAATAGATAGTTTTTGTTGCCTACTCACACGAACCCATATCCTTGCTTTTCTATCAATCTCTAATTCTAATCTTCCTCCCCAATCTGATATTATAGTGCCGGTATAGACTGAAATTCCGTTATCATTCAATTCTGACTGGTAATAAATACCGGGACTTTGCAATATTTGATTGATTACAATTCTATAAATTCCATTTACTATAAACGCTCCCAGAGAAGTCATTAGAGGTATCTTTCCTATCAAAATTGTTTGTTCTTGGATATACCTACGCCTATCGTTTTTCCAAATGAGTCTCGCGGATACATATAATTCAGAAGAATATGTGAGTGATTCATACACAGCATCTCTTTCCTTTATCAGGGGTTCTACCAATTGATATCTTTCCAAAAATAATTCAAAGTCAATTTCTTGATTTGTATCTTCAATTTTAGGAAACTTAGAAAGTTCTTCTGTCAAACCCTGATCAATGAACCTACAAAATCCTTCAAATTGTATCTGATTAAATCCAGGTATTGTGGACATTGCGTCTATCCCGGATTATTTTGAAATTGTAAGTTATTTATATTCATCCATATCGAATTCTCTAAAAAAAAAAAAAAATACCATTTTTGCTGGCGCATTATCCATCAAAATAAAACCTAGCAATGATGGAATTTGGATTCTATGAATCTTTGACTGGAATCTATGAGATAGGTAGAATAAAAATTTATACTGAACTTTAATTGTCATTTTTAAAAGATGCAACCGAAACAGAATTGATAAAACAGTCCTAGAAACCCAATTCTCCCACTTAAGCTTATAATGCTTTGGGATTTTTAATATCAAAACTTATTAATATTAAGTTTCTTTTCTTATATTATAATGTATAATGTATAATAATAACGGCATAGATATTCTAATCTACTTCAATATCGAATACCAGAAAACTGTATGAATGTTGTATTTATTAACTTATATTATTATTAACGCGGGTATAGCTAATCTAGATCTCCGTCTTCTCTCTTCTTTTATTGCCCTCTTGTCCTGTCGTGTCGTTAATTGACAGTATGACTTAGGGCTCAATATAATTTGACCGAACAAATCATAGTTTGGTAAACCACCTTGAATCTACTGCGGAGTGAAGGATCTTGGATCCAACGCATAACCCTTTGGGAATCAGAAAGATAAAGACGAGAAAGACCAATGAAATCCAGTTTCAAGATTGTATAGTTTAATGGTAAAGTTTGATTACCATTAATCCTCAGAATAGTTAACGAGTTTTTCCGTTTTATTTATATCCTATGCATCACCTAAATCCTAAGCTCTAGGCCTGAGTTATATTAAGTTAAGGTGGCCTTAGTTATCTATGGTATTTGTCTTATTACCTATTTCTAGTTGATTTATGAATGAAGGTGGCATAGGCCCCTATGGTCCAGTGGTTACGACCTCTCTCTTTCACGGAGAAAACGAGGGTTCAAGTCCCTCTGGGGGTATACCAAGACTAAAGACTATAGGAGTGGGATTTCCTATCAAGTGATCCGTATTTGTCAAGTCCTTCTATTAGTCTACTCAGAAGAGACTTTCTATTTTATATCAAATGTTTTTTTTCAAGTGATATGTATTTGTCAAGTCTACTTGGGAGACGAAAGGAAGTTGATTATGGAACGTCTAAAATGAATTAGGCGTTGGGTCGATGCCCGAGTGGTTAATGGGGACGGACTGTAAATTCGTTGGCAATATGTCTACGCTGGTTCAAATCCAGCTCGGCCCAACAATTCGCCAATCTACTATCAGATGGTATAACACTCTTGTTCTTAAGAAATACCTGATACAAGACAAGAGAATAAAAAAAAAGAATCTAAATTTTCTGCTAGATCTCTTCTTATTTCCCTGGGATTGTAGTTCAATAGGCTAGAGCACCGCCCTGTCAAGGCGGATGTTACGGGTTCGAGCCCCGTCAGTCCCGACGGATCCAATAAGTACATCAATTCGCCTCTCCATTTTCTGTGAAATGAAGGGACAGCGAGAATAATTGAATTCCGAAGGGGTTTCCCTCTTTTTTTTTTTTCAGGATTCTCTCGACACACCCTAAACTAAAATGAAAATAACTAAAATAGTGAAGTTGACAGAATATTTCATCTTTTCTGCCGCGACTCGTCTTTCTCATACTTCTTTGTTTTGTCTTCCAAAGAAAAGAGGATCACTAAAATTTAGAACCTAATTCCTGTCTTTTTCCACTTCGCTTGTATTGTTTGTTGGTGGGGTTTTGTAGTTAATGGAAACAGACGGGTTAGATTATACTTCATTGGATGGTTCTACAAGGAAGACCTAAGGTGGGTTATACAAAAGAAAGAACAGAAAAGAAGGATAAATTAAAGGCATTTTTGATTGGTCTGGGAATCCTATCTTGGATTCGGTATGGATAAAAGATCTTCATATGTTATATACTATTAATTCTCCACGACGAATTAATTTAATAGCTCAGATATTGTTATTCATGATATTGATCCGATTCAATATCATCGATAGGTAATGCATTCATTGAATTGACAGGTGAAAGATTTATCATCTCTATGGGATTAAATCCCGAGTTATTGTATTGTGAAATAAAAAAAAACCGATGAGATTATGGAAGTAAATATTCTTGCATTTATTGCTACTGCACTGTTCATTTTAGTTCCTACTGCTTTTCTACTTATAATTTACGTAAAAACAGTAAGTCAAAATAATTAATTAATTACTTTAAATGAAACTCGACTTCTGAATTCTTTGAAGAAATCAAAAGAAAAGTATTCTATTTTTGCTGAAATCAAGGGGCTATAATCGGCGATATTCTATGAGATCCGAGAGTATGGTAAGTAATAAATTTCTTTCTTACTTACCATACTCTCTATTAGTGTTATAGTAGTGTATAAAGTTGTACTTGACTTTCTAATAAAAAGGGTATACTATATTAACTTTTATCTTCAATTCAATCTATGTAGTTATTAATCCATATCTGGAATTGACGTAGGACCCAATCTTTTCTTTCATACATTTATTTATATATATTTATATTGCAATGAATTTGAAATAATCGTTTTACTGTTAAAGAATACATTTCTCCACTAGAATATAATGGAATTTCGAAATGAAGATATTTTTACTTGAAAATTATTTCAATTTAAATAAAGAATGCATTGCAGAACGATCTATAAAACAATTGATACCTTTTCATTTCTCCACTAAATTAGGAGTGCTTCTAAAGTCCACTTCTTCCTCATACTACGAGTGAAAGGGAAAAAGTAAAGACTACCATTAAAGCAGCCCAAGCGAGACTTACTATATCCATGTGAATTATGTCCCTTATCTCTATGATAGAATTATTCCATTATTGCTCACTAATAATAGTAGAATGAATGGTCCAGAGTCAAAAAGGGATTCTGGGCGAACACTATTAATGGACCAATAAAATAAATAGATTTTAAAAATTCCTATATGATTTATCCGTACCCTTTCCCGATTGTCTCTCTGAAGGAGTTGGGAGATAGTATATTATACTCTTGACGAGGGGTCAATTTTTTTTTCTTTTTCTTTCTATAAACTATAAAAGGTAAATTATCTATCCAATCTCAATCTAATAGTGATTGAATGCCTGAACACTCAGAGATTCTGGCGAGTCTATATACGTAGATTACAGTATAGAAAGTACTTTCCCAACTAGTAGTGGAATTATCGGCCGGTTATCCAATGTAATTAAAGACCCAATCAATAGACATTACATTAGCAGTAGAAGAGAATCTGGAAGTCTTGCTTCGACCATTATAATCTTTCTTTGAATTTGAGATTCAAAGATTTCCAATCTTTTACAAAATCCCCAGAACATCAAAAAATAGCGGAATAGAATAAGAAATTTCGATTCGTTTGTTGATGAGGCGGCACCCGGATTTGAACTGGGGAAAAAGGATTTGCAGTCCCCCGCCTTACCACTCGGCCATGCCGCCAAAACGATACACATACACAATAGGATCAAAATTTCCCTTTTTGAGTTGGATTAGTAAACTTGAGTTTATTGTACTTGCATCCCTTTTTAATCCTAATCCTTTTTTCTAAATTTATAAAAATTAGAAAAGAAACAGTTTTTCCCCTTTTTATTGCATTTGATCTGCCCCTTCGATTGATTGTATAGTATCTCAAAACACACAAACTTCCACTCACTTTTATATTGAAATTTATATTTTCACTCAAAAAGCCTAAATTTATGGGAACCATTAACTATTTATTGACTGAGAATTCGTGAATTATTCTTGGATTTGAATATCAATTTTGGTTTGCCTAATGACATAAGAATAATAAAAATTTTTTTGATACATACTTAATTGATTTTTTTAATCCAAAATCCTTCTCAATTTCCATTATAACAAAAATGATAGGTATATGTAAACCCCAGAACAGATATTCTTATACAGATACCAAATTGGTATAGTATGTTGCCTATAAATAAAGGGAATTCGTTGGAACAAAAAAAGGCCTGGCTGGGTATTGACCGGGCCAGGCCCAAAAGGCACTTCGAACAAAATAAAAGAAAGAAGGTCTTCTTTATTTCTCTTTCTATTTTGATCTTTCGAGCATCTAAATGGAATTGCTAATTATATAATAACGATAAAGAATGTGAAAGAAATACTTTCTTTAATCCTTACTTGATGTGTAATGTAACATAGTAAGTATCTTTTTCAATTGGGAGAGATGGCTGAGTGGACGAAAGCGGCGGATTGCTAATCCGTTGTACGAGTTATTCGTACCGAGGGTTCGAATCCCTCTCTTTCCGTTTCCGTTGATGAGTTTCCATTTTTTCTTTCAAATTTTGCAAACCCCTTTTTATTTTTTCCTTGTTAAATGTGTGGAATAGCTAAAATAAAATCTTAAGAAAATGATAAAATCAAGTAATAAAAACAAAAAAATTATTCTTCACGTCCAGGATTACGTCCTGGATCATTGGATAGGAATCCAAAGATGAAGAGAGAAACAAAGAATATTACTACTGTATAAAACGAAAAGTTTGAGAGTCATCATTACACTAACCTCCAAGATCATATATTGAAAAAGAAAAACAAAAAGAAGTACAAAGATCCTCCATTTTTATATCAAATATCCTATTTTGACACCAAGAAAAGAATTCTAGAAAATAGAAAAAAAGTTCAGAAATTCAAATGAAAGTTGAAATATGTAATAAGTAGTCCTTTGATTACCACAAACACTTTCATACCCAAAATTAGATATTGTTAGGACCCGAAGCTAATAAGTATTTCCGCCGTAAAAAGGATTCAAATCAGGAAATTTGGGCGTCTCGCGGCTATGCCAAGAATTTCAATGTTGAATCGAAGGTTCATACTGGCAGACTTATTTATCTTATCATTGTTATAATTTTTTTTCTCGGAATAAAATTTGAATTTCTAGGATAGTATTAAAGATCTTTCTCCGAAAACTGTAAGCCATGCCAACAAAGGCTAAAAGAAAAAATAACAGTTATGACTGCATAAAATCGACGATGGATTCAAAAAAAGCATTAAGGCTTCGGGCAATTTGAGCCAAGAAAAGACTACGCGGATAAAGGGCAGAATTAAGACAGATCAAACAAAAGATATTAAGCATAACAACATTTTTTTTACTCGAATAAGTGCATTTTGAATTGAGTTATTGTGATATAAGAAAATGAAGTAAAGAAGGTAGACAAAAATCCTATCTTTTTTCCGCTCAATCAAAAATTCATCCGATTCCTCGAAAGGAGAATAGAATAAATAATACCGTTCCTACAATATCTTATGAATGATATGTTAATGATCATAAATTCCGTTGAATTAATTCTAGATATACACAAGCCAAAATCCTAGCAACGATCTATAAGATTCTATAAAGAATAAAGATTTTCTCTATATAGTTGGACTGGAATTGACGAACACTTAATATACCTAATATTATTCTTTAATAGTATAAAGTATCCAATAAAAAATATAAATGGTGCGTAGCCAAGTCGGTAAGGCAACGGGTTTGGTCCCGCTATTCGAGGTTTCGAATCCTTCCGTCCCAGAGCATATCCATTTGTATTCCAATACTCTTTTTTTAGTTCAACAAGGTTCTGTATCAAGGTTTGGATAGACTTTTTTTATTCTTTGCGGAATCATATCTGAGTTTTTTCACAAATCCAGAAACTAAATCGAGTTATCAAAATGACACGCCAAAAGCAACTGAACCCTTTTGTAACCCATAGAAAATGGGCATGAGATACACAGGTTGGAGATAGAATACTTAACCTTCAGTTAAAAAAATATAAAATACATATAAGAAGAGAAGTGCTTAGAACTATAGGTATTATGGGTTATCCCTATATCATGACAATAGTGTTTTCCTATTTTTTGTGAAAATGAAAATTGGATCCCTAAAATATCAAAAATTAAAATATTTAACAATGTATTACTCTTATTGTTCGATCCCATTTAGGCTTTTTGCTTTGCATCATTGACAATTCAATTTGAAAAATAAAAAAAAACAACACAACACACACACAGAGATCTGCTTTTTTTATGATAATAAAAAGGAGTATACTTGACTCAAATAATGATGTAGAAGTAAAAACTTTTTCCAACTAATCAAGATATTGTAATGATTCCTTTCTTCTAAGTTGGGAAATTGGAAAATGTCAGATCTATCTTATTGAGCACTTGAAGAGACAGAGTCAAACAGAATTTATTTATTTTATTTGTGCAATTTCCAGATAGTTATGTTATTTTCTCTATATTTTGATATTTGTTAATATATCCTGTTAGATTTTTTTTGAGATAGATATTTTAGAAAAATCGTCTATCAGACAAATAAAGACGTCATTTTGCGAAAATTTCTTCAGAAAAATCTTTATTATCTATTGTTATAAATCATTTTAAATAAAATTATAACTATGTCTCCTGTACCGACTGAACCAAATGACTATTCATGATTCCATAATTGAATCAATTCCATACTGGTTCCAAATTAGAGGAATGTATGGTAAACTCTTCGTTTACAAACGGATGTGGTAAAAAAGCAACGTGCGACTTGAAGGACACGATCCCGTGTGGATTCATATTGTTTACATCCACCATTTTTATTGGGAATGAAGGTGGCTCTTAGGCTCGACGGTCGTTTGTTCTATCCTACTAGAACCCTTCTTTTTTTATTGGGTTCTAATGTAAATAGTTCCATGATGGAGCTCGAGTAGAAAGTATTTATTAATTTCTCAGGGGCAACGATCTAGGGTTAATGCCAATTAATAAATTGGAACAACTTCGTAATTATATCTTCGATATAGAAATCGAAAGGATTCCAGTCGAACAAATTTTCAAAATTGTTGGAACGGCTAAAACTTTTTCGATCGACAGTGTATCGCGCGTGAATCAACCTCGGTGTGATTCTTTGATAGAAAGAAATCCCAAAAGGGGTATGTTGCTAACCATTTTGAAAGGATTAAGAAGCACCGAAGGAATGTCTAAGCCCAATGATTTTAAAACAAAAATAAAGGATCCCAGAACAAGGAAAACACCACTTCAATTGCACACGAAAGAATCCAAATCATTTTAAACGAGACAAAAATCGGAGGTTAAAGACGCATCAATAAAAAAAATAAAAAAATATCTTTAAAGCAAAATCTTTAATATATTTGAGAATTATTTTTATTAATTATTATAAATTCAACTGAGTTATGAGTACAAATGATTTTTTTTTTTTCAGGAAGAATCTAAATAAAACGTTACTATTGATTAAATAGAAATTTATGAAATGAATATTATAGACTAATTCATTTTACCGATTTTCTATTTATTCTAATTTTATCCATAACAAAACTATCATTTTTCTCGAGCCGTACGAGGAGAAAAACTTCCTATACTGTTCTAGGGGGGGGGGGGTTCTTTTCATCTACATCTATCCCGATGAGGCCGTCTATCGAATCGTTCAATTGATGTCGATCCCGAAGAGAAGGAAGAGATCTGCATAAAGTGGTATTTTTATATGATCCGATCAAGGAATCAAAACTTATTTAAAACGATCCCTGGCTATTCTCTATTTCCTTGAAAAGGGCTCAGCCTACAGGAAACTGTTCAGATATGTTAAAAAAGGCAGAGGTTTTGGCCCTAATCAAATAAATGAAAGGAAATGAAATTAAGGGAAATAAAAAATAAGGGTAGAAGATAATGCATTTCTATATCATTTTGATATCTTTTTCTATACTAATGTTTTTTTATTTTCCTTTTTTTTTCTTCTTCTATCTTTTTCTTCTTATATTCGTATCTAGTATCATTGGTTTTTATAGAATCTTTTTTGATAAAATCCTTTTACTAAGGAAACCTATTTGATTCAATGCCTCACAAAATAGAAATATTTTGGCCATTACCTGACCTCAAATTGGATGGTTTTCATTCGACCTCTAATATCAAGTAAGAAACAAGGAATAATCCGAAGTTCTTTATTTCTATATGATTCAATACGATACAGTACTCTTGATTGCAATAAATACTTATTCTAACTTCTTCTTTGTTTATTCTTTGTTATTAAATTTCCTCCATCTAAACTACAATTTTTAGTAATAATGTATATGCAGTGCCAATCCAACACAAGTCCCTTTTTTACTATTCTTTCCATTTCAATCTTGTTTTTTTTTTCATCGTATCCTTTCTTAATGTATATATTGATCAACATTGTATCGAACAAATATAATTCATCGGAAAAGCAGTTTCTATTTATTTCCGTCCATAGGTTTAGATTTTTTACCTGTGATTCAAATGATGGGTTTCCGTTTGGATTGATACCCGAATTTTGATTGAAAAAGTGTATAACATAGAAATATGGGATGGTCCCACATTTTTTACATGTCTTTTTTTTATTTTGATCGGGAATTTTTTTTTCATCTAATTTAGGAGTCATTTTTTATGTTCCAAATAGATGAAATTTTTTTTTCTATTTTTGATTGCGTAGATTAAATTAATGCGTTTTATTTAAGAATTTTTTTTTATTCTGATTGTATCTACAATACCCCTTTTTCTATTTGGGTTGACTAACTCAACGGTAGAGTACTCGGCTTTTAAGTGCGCTAGATCTTTTACACATTTATATAAGCGAGGATACGTCCATACCATCGGTAAAGTTTGGAAGAACCCCGACTGATTCCTGAAAGGAATGAATGGAAAAAATTAGCATGTCGAATCAATTAAGAGTTTTTGAGAAATATTTATTCCTTTTCCGGGCTCGGTACAAAGCCATCTTTAATTAATGAAAAAGGTAGGAAACCAAAGTCAATTTCAAGTTGGTCGAATTAATAATAAATGGTTAGGCCTCAAAGCTTCAATTCATTTCATTATTTTTTAGGAAAGAAAAAGCACGACGCTTCCGTTTTCTTAATTTTGAACGATTACCCGATCTAATTACGGTTAACAAAATATTAGTGCCTCAACACGGAAAGGCTTTTCCTCCAGGAATTTATTCTTTATTTTTTAATGAATCCTAAATATTACATTCTCCATTTCATAATGAATCGGTATGTGTATAAGAAACAGTATATTTGATAAAAAATTTTCCAAAATCAAAAGAGCGATAGTTGAAAAAAATAAAGGATTTCTAATCATCTGTTATCATAAGAAAACGAACATAAATACTTCAATTTAATGGAAAAAGAGAGGAGAGAGAATGCCGTTGATAAGTTTATCTGGATCCGAGGTATCTATTTGGTTGTACATATACCTTGTTTTGACTGTAATCGCACTATGTAATCATTTATAACCCCAAAAATCCCTCCTACCTCATTTAAATAGAATTACACATGGAGAAATTCAAAACTATTTAGGGCTAGATAGATCTCAAAAACACTCTTTTTCCTTTAAATCCACTTATCTTTCAGGAGTATATTGATGTTACTTGCTCATGATCATGGTTTAAATAGATCTATTTTGTTGGAAACTGTATGGTAGTGACAATAAATTCACTTTCCTAATTGTGAAACGTTTGAATCATTCGAAAGGTATCAACAGAATCATTTTATTCTTTCTGTTAATGATTCTAGGAACAATTGGGCACAAACAATATTTTTATTTTCGCAAGTAATGTCAGAGGTTTCTTATCAAACCTTCTGGGAAATTCCATTGTCTCTGCGATTATTATCGTTCCCTAGAAAAGAAAGGTGGTAGTTAAATTCGATAATTTTACGATAAATTACATTCAATATATTCTTTTTTAGAGGACAAGTTTTTATCACATTTAAAATTATGTTAAAAATTAGATATACTAATACCTTACCCAGCCCATCGGAAATCGTGGTTCAGGCTCTTCGCAATTGGATATAAGATGCTGTCCTTTTGTCCTCTTTGCATTTAAATTAAGATTCTTTCTCAAAGTGTCTAATTGGGATAGTCTTATTACTTCAAATTCAAAGTAAAGTTTATGTTCTTCTTTTTCAAAAAAGAAAAAACAGATTATTCTTTCTTCCTATATACTTTTCATTTAGTGAATATTAATCTGGCTTCCTCTTTCTCTCCTGTAACCAGTCTTCTCACTTACGATCAACCTCTTCGGAGTCCTTAATGGAAACGAATCAAATTTCAATGGAAAAATAGAGCATCTTGTGCCGAAGACCTTTGTCAGGTCCTTGAAAGACCTGACAAAGACTTCTGCAAGATGCTCTATTTTTCCATAGAACTTGATTCGTTCAATAAGGGCTCCAGAAGAAGTTTAGATCGTAAGTGAGAAGACTGGTTACGGAGAAAGGAAGGAAGCCAATTCATATTCACCTACATAAAAATATATAGGAAGAAGAATCATCTGTTTTTTTCTTTTTGAAAAAGAAGACTAACTTTCTTTGAATTTGAAGGTAATAAGACTAGTCACCAATTATGGAACACACAGGAGAAAGAATCTTATAAAATGCAAAGAGGAAGCATCTTTTATCCAATGCGAAGAGCCTGAACCAAGATTCTTCCAGATGGGCTGGGTAAGTATTAGTATATCTAAATACATAATTTTAAATGTGAAAAAATGTCCCCAAAAAAGAAAATATTGAAAGAATTATCGTAAATTAGCGAATTATTTAACTACCCTTTCTTTTCTAGGGAAGATAATAATCGCAGAGACATGAATTTCAGATGATGAAGAACCTCCTGACATTACTTGCGAATAAAAAATATTGTTGTTCCCCCCCCCCGCCCCAATTGTTTAGAAATCATTACAGAAGAATAAAATGATTCTGTTATACATTCGAATGATTAACGTTTCACAATTAATTAAGCTTAATTTTATTGTCATAACCTACATTTTTCCAACAATGGATCTATTTAAACATGATCATGAGCAAGACATAAAATACTCCTGAAAGATAAGTGATTTAAGAAAGAGTGTTGTTGAATCTATCTACCCTAAATTGCTTTGAATTTCTCCATTTGAAATTCTATTTAAATGAATAGTAGAGGAATTTTGGTTATAAAATGATACATAGTGCGATACAGTCAAACAAGGTACTTATAGTACAAAACCAAAATAGATACCTCGGATACCAGATATACTTATCAACGGATTCACTATCCACTCATTTTCCATTTAACTTGAATTATTATGTTCGTTTTCATTATAGGATAACAAATGATTAGAAATCCTTTACTTTTCAACCTAATCGCTCTTTTGATTTTGGAAATTTTTTATCATATACTGTTTTTCTTATACACATACGTTTCCATTAGAAAATGGAGAATGAATAATATTTTTTTTTTTTATTTTTGTTAAAAAGGATTCTTAAAAAATAAAAAAATAAATTCCTGGAGAAAGCCTTCCGTATTGGGCACTAATTTTTTTTTAACGTCTAATTAGATCGGGTAATCGTTCAAATTAAGAAACGGAAGCTCGATGCTTTTTCTTTCTCCTAAAAAAAAAATAAATGAAATTGAAGCTTTGGAGCCCTAATCCATTTATTAATCGACCCAACTTGAAAATTGACTTTGGTTTTCCTACCTTTCAATAAATTAAAGAAGGCTTTACCGAGCCGGAAAGAATAAAATATTCTCAAAACTCTTAATGATACGACAAGCTATTTTTCCATTCATTCCTTTCCAGAACAGTCGGTCTTCCAAACTTTACCTATGGTATGGACGAATCCCTCGCTTCATCTAAAGATGGGTAAAAGATCCTAGCCGCACTATTAAAAGCCGAGTACTCTACCGTTGATTACAACCCAAATAGAAAAAGGGGTATGTAGATACAAAATCAGAAATAAAAAAAAATTCTTAAATCAAAGCATTAATTTATCTACGCAATCAAAAATAGAAAAAAAAAATTCTAATCTATTTGAACATAAAAATGAACTAAATTAGATGGAAAAAAAAAATTCCCGTCAAAAATAGAAAAAAGACATGTAAAAAATTGCCCTCCCCTATTTTCCTATGTTTATTCACTTTTTCAATCAAAATCCGGGTATCAAATCCACGAACCAATCATTTGAATCCAACAGGTAAAAAATCAAACCTATGGGACGAAATAAATAGAACTGCTTATCACGATGAATTAATATTTGTTCGATACAATTTGTCAATAAAAACATTAAGAAAGGAAATACATGAAAAAAAAAACAAGATACTGAAATGGAAAGAATATAAAAAAGGGACTTGTGTTGGATTGGCACTGCATATACAACTACTAAAAAATTAGTTTAGATGGAGAATAATAATAAACAAAGAATAAACAAAGAAGAAGTAGATAAAGTATTTTATGCAATCAAGAGTTAATTGATTCATATTGAATAAAGAACTTCGATCCTTTTTTCTTACTGATATTAGAAGGTCGAATGACAACCATCCAATGCAGGTCAGTAATGCCAAAATATTTCTATTTGTGAGGCTGAATCAAATAAGGGTTCCTTAGAAAAGGATTCGATCAAAAAATTCTTTAAAAACAATGATAACCTAGATATACAATATAAGAAGAAAAGAATAGAAGAAGAAAAGAAGGAATAAAAAAACAAAGTAAAGAAAAGAAAAACCAAAGATGAATTGAAATCATTATCCAACCCTTATTTTTTATTTCCTTAATTTCATTCATTACATTTCATTTGCATTATGGCAAAACCTCTGCTTTTTTAAAATATCCTGAACAGTTCCGAGCTGAGCACCATTTCAAGGAAAGAGAATAGCCGGGAACGTTTAAATAAGCTTTGATTCTTGATCGGATCATACAAACCCACTTTCAGAAGATCTCTTCTTCTCTCGGATCGAACATCACTTGCAAGATTCGATAACTGCTCATCGGGATAGATGTAAGATGAAAAAGAACCCCCCCACTAAGAACCGTATAGGAATTTTCACCATCGACGGCTCGAGACAAACATGATGTTTTTGTCTATTGGATAAAATTAGAATTAAATAGAAAATCTGTAAAATGAATATAGTCTAAAAAAAATTATATATTATAATCTAAATAATAAAAAATATTCATATATTTAAAATATATAATAAAAAAATGATATATTAGATATTATAAAATTGAATAAAAATTAAAAAATAAAAAAAATTATATATAAGACAAAAACTAAAATAAAAAAATAAAATATTAAAAGAAATAGACAACAAAAAAAAATATATTATTTTAAATCATATACAATTCTACCACAACCAACATACCATTCCACAACAACCCCCCACCACACCCCACCACCCCCACCCCCCCAAATATACTCAACCCCACCACAACCCACTCCCCACCCCCCCCCAAACTCCATCCTCTACACCCACCCACCCCACAACTAACCAAATCCCCTAAACCACAATACCAACCTACAACACGACACACAAAACCCCCCCCCCACCCCACCCCCCACCACAAACACCCCCCCCAACCCACCCCAAACAAACCAACCCCAACAACCCCCACTCTCCCACCCACCACCCACTACCCACACCAAACCCCAATCCCCTAATCCCACCCAAGACACGAATTACAAACGCAACCTACTCAGCCCCCCCCACTCAATTGACCACCTACCCACCCAATTGACTAAATAAAAATCAATCCCATCATTCACCCATACACTTACGACGCATAATTCTTATACGACTATAATTTTCCATAATTAATATTATTGAGTAGGTCCTTTTACCCCACCTGTTATTTGTCTCGATTAAAATTATTTGGATCCTTTCCGGAGACCATTGAAGTGTGAGTTTCCTTGTTCTGGTATCCTTTATATTGTTTTAAAATCATTGGGTTATAGACCATTACTTCGGTGCTTCTTATCCTTCAAATGGTACAACATACCCCCTTTTTGGGATTCTTTCTATCAAAGAATCATACCGAAGGTGAATCAGCGCGATACACTGTCGATCGAAAAAGTTTTAGCCGATCCAACAATTTTGAAAAATTGTCGAAGAATCCTTTCGATTTTTATCGAAGATATACTTACGAAAGTTGTTCCAATTTATTAATTGGCCATAACCCTAGATCGTTGCCCTGAGAAATTAATAAATACTTTCTACCGAGCCCATCATGAACTATTTACATTAGAAACCCAATAAAAAAAGAAGGTTCTAGTAAAAGAATAACGAGTCCGAGCCAAGAGCACCTTCATTCCTATAAAAAATGGTGGATGTATCAAATAAGAATCCACACCGGATCGTACCTCCAAGTCGCACGTTCTTTCACCACATCGTTTTTTAAACGAAGTTGTACCATAACATTCCTCTAATTATGAACCATTATGGAATGATTCAATTATGGAATCAATGAATAGTATTGGCTCAGTCGGTACAAGGGACATAGTTATTTAATTTAAATATTTAATAACATAGATAAATAAAGATTTTTCCTGAAGAAATTTAGCAAAATGACGTCTTTTTTTGTCTAATAGAAGATTTTTCTATAAATATCATCTCAAAAAAAATCTAACAGAAATATTAACAAATCAAAATATAGAAATAACATACACTAACAAAATTGCACAACATAATAAATAAGAATCTATTTGACTCTGTCTCCTTCAAGTGACTCAATAAGATAGACTGACCATTATCCAACTTCCCAACCTAGAAGGAATCATTTACAAATCTTGATAGTTGAAAAAGTTTTGTCTATTCTACATCAGTATTTGAGTCAAGTTTTTACTTCCTTTTTATATCATAAAAAACAAGATCACTGTGTGGTGAGTGGTTTTTTTTATTTTTTTTCAAGATTGAATTGTCAATGATGCATAAGCAAATAAGCTAAATGGATCGAACAATAAAAAGAAATATCATTGTTAAAATATTTTAATTTTTGATATTTAAGGGATCCAATTTCCATTTTCACAAAAATGGAAACACTATTAGTCACTGAAAATAGGATAACCAAACATACTATAGTCCTAAGCACTTCCTCTTTTATATGTATTTTCATATGTTTTAACCTAGGTTAAGTAATCTTTCTCCAACTGTGATCTATGGCCCCATTTTCTAGGGCTCAATAAGGGTTCAGTATGCTTTTGCGTGTCATTTGACTCGTTTAGTTGGTTTGTGAAAAACTCAGATATGATTCCTCAAAGAATAAAAAAAGTCCTATCCAACCTTGAAACAGAACCTTTTGAACACAAAAGAAGTATTGGAATACAATGGAATATGCCTGGACGGAAGGATTCGAACTCCGAATAGCGGGACCAAACCCGTTGCCTTACCGCTTGGCTACGCTCCCATTCTATTTTTATTGGATACTTATACTAATAAAGAATAATAATTTGGTATTAAGTGTTCTCAATTCCAGTCCAACTATATAGGAGAAATCTTTATTCTTATAAATCTAATATAAGATTCGTGCTAGGATTATGCATTTATATCTAAATTAATTCAACGGAATTTATTGATTCATTACATATATTCAATTAAAGAATTGTAGGAGAAGTAGATTTCTTCTATTTTCCTCCTTTGAGAAATCGGAGGATTTTGATTGAGCGGAAAAAAGAAGATTTTTTGTCTACCTTACTTACTTCATTTGTCCTTAATCAATAACTCAATCAAATGCAATTATCTCGACGAAAAAAATGTCTGTTATGCTTAATATCTTTAGTTTGATCTGGCTTATGTCTGCCCTTTATCCGAGTAGTCTTTTCTTGGCCAAATTGCCCGAAGCCTATGCTTTTTTGAATCCAATCGTCGATTTTATGCCAGTCATACCCCTGTTCTTTTTTCTTTTAGCCTTTGTTTGGCAACTGCTTGTAAGGTTATCGATAAATCTTTAATACTATCCTAGAAATTCAATTTCTTCGAGAAAAATTATAACAATTGATAAGATCAAATAAGTTCTGGACAGTATGAACCTTCGATTCATACATTAAATTCTCGGATAGCCGCGAGACGCCCTATTTCTCTGATTTAATCCTTTTTACGGCGAAAATACGCTTATAGCTTCGGTCCCTTACAAACACTAATTTGGGTATGAAAGATTTTGTGGTAAATCTAAGACTCTTATTACAAATTTCAACTCATTTGAATTAGCTGAATATTTCATTCTTTTCTATTCTAGAATTCTTTTCTTGGTGTCAAAATAGATATGTGATAAAAAAATGGAGGATCTATTGTTCTTTTCTCGTTTTTCTTTTTCAAAAATTATTCTTGGAGGATTTTAATGCTTACTCTCAAACTTTTTCGTTTATAAAGTAGTAATTATTCTTTGTTTTCGCACTTCATCTTTTGGATTCTACCAATGATCCGGACGTATCCTGGACGTAAGAATAATTTTTTTTTTTTATTACTTGATTTTATCATTTTCTTAAGATTTTATTTTAGCTATTCCACACAATTAACAAGGAAAAAAATAAAAAGGGTTGCAAATTTGAAAAAAAAAATGGAAACTCATCAACGGAAACGAAAGAGCGGATTTCGAACCCTCGGTACGAATAACTCGACCACGGATTAGCAATCCGCCCTTTCGTCCACTCAGCCATCTCTCCCAATGAAAAAATAGTACTATGTTACATTACACATCAAGAAGATAAAGAAAGTTATTTCTTTCACATTCTTTATCGTTATTATATAATTAGCAATTCCATTTAGATGCTCGAAAGATCAAAATAGAAAGAGAAATAAAGAAGACCTTCTTTCTTTTATTTTGTTCGAAGTGCCTTTTGGGCCTGGCCCGGTCAATACCCAGCCAGGCCTTTTTTTGTTCCAACGAATTCCCTTTATTTATAGGCAACATACTATACCAATTTGGTATCTGTATAAGAATATCTGTTCTGGGGTTTACATATACCTATCATTTTTGTTATAATGGAAATTGAGAAGGAATTTGGATTAAAAAATCAATTAAGTATGTATCAAAAAAATTTTATTATTCCGTATTCATTACAAACCATAAGTGATATTCAAATCCGAAGAATAATTCACGAATACTCAGTCAATAAATAGTGTTATGTTCCCATAATTTTAGGCTTTTTGAGTGAAAATATAAATTTCAATATAAAGTGAGGGAAAGTTTGTGTGTTTTGAGATACCCTATACAATCAATCGAAGGGGCAGATCAAAATGCAATAAAAGGGAAAAACTGTTTTCCTTTTCTAATTTTTATAAATTTAGAAAAAAGATTAGGATTAAAAGGGATGCAAGTACAATAAACTCAATTACCAAAAATCCAACTCAAAAAAGGGAAATTTTGATCCTATTGTGTAGTGTATCGTTTTGGCGGCATGGCCGAGTGTTAAAGGCGGGGGACTGCAAATCCTATTTTCCCCAGTTCAAATCCGGTGCCGCCTCCATCAACAAACGAATCGAAATTCTTATTTCTATTCCGCATTTTTTGATGTTCTGGGAATTATGTAAAGATTGGAAATCTTTGAATCTCAAAATCAAAGATAGATTAATTGGTCGAAGCAAGACTTCCAGATTCCTCTCGACTGCTAAGTAATTGTCTATTGATTGGGTCTTAATACAAATGGATAACGGCGATAATTCCACTACAATGGGAAACGTACTTTCTATAAACTGTAACAACGTATATAGACTCGCCAAAATCTCTGATTGTTCAGGCAGTCATCACTATTAATTGAGATTGGGCATAGATCATTTACCTTTTATAGTTTTATAGAAAAAAAAGAAACAAAACAAATTTGACCCCACGTCAAGAGTATCAAATACATCGCCCAACCCTTCAGAGAGACAATCGGAAAGGGTACGATTAAAATCATATAAGGAATTTTTAAAATCTATTTATTTTATTGGTCCATTAATAGTGTTCGCCCAGAATCCCTTTTTGACTCTGGACCATTCATTCTACTATTATTAGTGAGCAATAATGGAATAATTCTATCATAGAGATAAGGGACATAATTCACATGGATATATAAAGTCTCGCGTTGGGCTGCTTTAATGTATCTTTACTTTTCCCTGCACACGTAGTATTGGGGAAGAAGTGGACTTTAGAAATCTCTCCCCCCCCGCACTCCTAATTTATGGAAAATGAAAAGTATCAATTGTTTTATAGATCGTTTCCTGCACCGCATTCTTTATTTAAAGTGAAAAATTTTCAAATAAAAATATCTTCAGTTCGAAATTCCATTAGATTTCTAGTGGAGAAATTATTCCTATAACAGTAAAACATATTTCAGATTCATTGCAATATAAAAATAAATAAAATAAATGTAATGAAAGAAAAGATTGGGTCCTACGTCAATTCCAGATATGGAATTAAGAACTAACATAGATGAAATTGAAGATAAAAGTTAATATAGTATACCTTTTAATTAGAAAGTCAAGTACAACTTTAAACACTACTAGAACACTAAAGAGAGGTAATGGTAAGTAGAATGAAATTTATTACTTACCATACCTCGATCTCATAGAATATCGCCGATTTAGAGCCCATTGATTTCAGCAAAAATAAATACATTTCTTTTGATTTCTTGCAAATAATTCAGAAGTCGAGTTTCATTAAAGTAATAATTAAATTATTTTTGACTTACTGTTTTACGTAAATTATAAGTAGAAAGCAGAAGGAACTAAAATGAACAGTGCAGTAGAGAATAAATGCAAAATATTTACTTCCATAATCTTTCCATAATCTCATCGGTTTTTTTTTATTTCACAATACAATAACTCGGGATTTAATCCCATAGAGATGATAAATCTTTCACCTGTCAATTCAATGAATGCATTACCTATCGATGATATTGAATCGGATCAATATCATGAATAACAATATCTGAGCTATTAAATTAATTCGTCGTGGAGAATTAATAGTATATAACATATGAAGATCTTTTATCCATACCGAATCCAAGATAGGATTCCCAGACCAATCAAAAATGCCTTTAATTTATCCTTCTTTTCTGTTCTTTCTTTTGTATAACCCACCTTAGGTCTTCCTTGTAGAACCATCCAATGAAGTATAATCTAACCCGTCTGTTTCCATTAACTACAAAACCCCACCAACAAACAATACAAGCGAAGTGGAAAAAGACAGGAATTAGGTTCTAAATTTTAGTGATCCTCTTTTCTTTGGAAGACAAAACAAAGAAGTATGAGAAAGACGAGTCGCGGCAGAAAAGATGAAATATTCTGTCAACTTTACTATTTTAGTTATTTTCATTTTAGTTTAGGGTGTGTTCTTTCTTCGAGAGAATCCTGAAAAAGAAAGAGGGAAACCCCTTCGGAATTCAATTATTCTCGCTGTCCCTTTATTTCACATAAAATGAAGAGGCGAATTGATGTACTTATTGGATCCGTCGGGACTGACGGGGCTCGAACCCGTAACATTCGCTTAGACAGGGCGGTGCTCTAGCCTATTAAACTACAATCCCAAGGAAATAAGAATAGATCTAGCAAAAAAATTAGATTCTTTTTTTTATTCTCTTGTTTTGTATCAGGTATTTCTTAAGAACAAGAGGGTTATACCATCTGATAGTAGATTGGCGAATTGTTGGGGCGAGCTAGATTTAAACCAGCGTAGACATATTGCCAACGAATTAACGAATTTACATCCGCCCCAGTTAACACCGGGCATACGGACCCAACGCCTAATTCATTTAGACGTACCCATAATCAACTTTCTTTCGTCTCCTAAGTAGACTTGACAAATACATATCACTTGAAAAATAATAATTACATTTGATATAAAATAGAAAGTCTCTTCTAAGTAGACTAATAGAAGGACTTGACAAATACGGATCACTTGATAGGAAATCCCACTCCTATAGTCTTTAGTCTTGGTATACCCCCAGAGGGACTTAAACCCTCATTTTCTCCGTGAAAGAGAGAGGTCGTAACACTGGACCATAGGCCAGCCACCTTCATTCATAAATCAACTAGAAAATAGTCAATCAAGACAAATACCATAAGATAACTAAGGCCACCTTAACTTAATATAACTCAGGCCTAGAGCTTAGGATTTAGGTGATGCATAGGATATAAATAAAACGGAAAAACTCGTTAACTATTCTGAGGATTAATGGTAATCAAACTTTACCATTAAACTATAGCAATCTGAAACTGATTGTCATTGGTCTTCTCGAGTCCTTTATCTTCTGATTCCAAAGGGTTAGCGTTGGATCCAAGATCCTTCACTCCGCAGTAGAATTCAAGTGGTTTTACAAACTATGCATTTATGTTCGGTCAAATTATATTGAGCCCTAAGTCATACTGTCAATTAACGACACGACAGGACAAGAGGGCAATAAAAGAAGAGAGAAGACGGAGATCTAGATTAGCTATACCCGCGTTAATAATAATATAAGTTAATAAATACAACATTCATACAGTTTTCTGGTATTCGATATTGAAGTAGATTAGAATATCTATGCCGTTATTATTATACATTATACATTATAATATAAGAAAAGAAACTTAATATTAATAAGTTTTGATATTAAAAATCCCAAAGCATTATAAGCTTAAGTTGGAGAATGGGTTTCTAGACTGTTTTATCAACCTGTTTCGTTTTCATCTTTAAAAATGACAATAAAAGGGTTCAGTATAAATTTTATTTCAACCTATCAACATAGATTCCAGTCAAAGATTCATAGAATCCAAATTCCATCATTGCTAGGTTTTATTTTGATGGATAATGCGCCAGCAAAAATGGTATTTTTTTTTTTTTTTAGAGAATTCGATATGGATGAATATAAATAACTTACAATTTCAAAATAATCCGGGATAGACGCAATGTCCACAATACCTGGATTTAATCAGATACAATTTGAAGGATTTGTAGGTTCATTGATCATAGGTTGACAGAAAGAAACTTTCTAAGTTTCCTAAAATTGAAATACAAATCAAGAAAATTGCTTTGAATTATTTTTGGAAAGATATCAATTTGGTAGAACCCCCTGATAAAGAGAAAGAGATGCTGTGTATGAATCACTCACAATTTCTTCTGAATTATATGATCCGCGAGAATCATTTGAAAAAGAAAAACTATAGCGGTAGGTATAATCCAAGAACAAAACAATTTGATAGGAAAATACTCTAATGACTTCCCTCTGGAGCGTTATAGTAAATGGAATTTATAGAATTGTAATCAATCAAATATTGCAAAGTCCCGGTATTTATTACCAGTCAGAATTGAATGATAACGGAATTTCAGTCTATACCGGCACTATAATATCAGATTGGGGAGGAAGATTAGAATTAGAGATTGATAGAAAAGCAAGGATATGGGTTCGTGTGAGTAGGCAACAAAAACTATCTATTCTAGTTCTATTATCAGCTATGGGGTTGAATATACGAGAAATTCTAGAAAATGTTTGCTATCCTGAACTATTTTTGTCTTTTCTGAATGATAAAAAAAAAATAGGGGTCAAAAGAAAATGCTATGTTTTGGAGTTATTTATACAATTTGCTTGTGTAGAGGGAAGATCGTTATTTTCTGAATCCTATCTCTAAGGATTTACAAAAAAAAAAATATCTTATCATACAAAAGATGTGAATTGGGAGGGATTGTCGACGAAATATGAATCGGAGACTGAACCTTGATATACCCCAGAACAATACATTTTTGTTACCGCGAGATATATTGGCAGCCGCGGATCGTTTGATTCGAATAAAATTTGGAATGGGTACACTTGACGATATGAATCATTTGCAAAACAAGCGTATTCGTTCTGTAGCAGATCTTTTACAAGGCAATTGTTGGCCTTAGTTCGTTTAGAAAAATATGCTCGAGGAACTATATAAGCAAAGCACTTAAGCATAAACTGG
>BQNB010005713.1:72609-100853 GCA_026074375.1 Tanacetum coccineum
AACGGAAACGACACCCGTTCTTTAAAAATTTAAATTTTGCAATTTTAACCCTACGGAAGCAAAACTAATTTTACTAGAAACTATATGATAAAAGAAAATTTCCTAAAAAAGAATTATATTTTTTGATTATTTTTCTATTTTTTATGAATTTTTAAAGTTTTTAATAAAAATAAATGTTTAAAAATACTAAACTAATTATAAAAATTCTGAAAAAATTATAGAAAGTAGCTTGAACTAAGAGGAATCTAAGAAAAACAAGCTCGTGGACACAGCTTAACGAATAAGCTGCGAAATAAGCTTAAACATCTTATTAACTAAAAGAACTCAGAATGTATATAAAAGACTAATGATGTAAAGAACTAATGGATGAGCTACTGTAGCAAACTGGTTATATTTGTTGTAGTGTGAGACAGTTGTGTGTGATGTGGAGGAACAGGTTAGAATGCTGCTAATAACCTTTTGATTTTTTTTTTATTTTTGAAAACTTACAAAAGCAAAGTTAAAGATAAGCTAAAAACTAACACTTTTTATAAAATCAACTATATCTTAAAACCTGTAATAAGCTAGATAAATGCTTTTCAAATTAAATAAGCTCAAAATTTAAGACAAGCTAACTATATGACTAAATAAGCTATTAATAAACTAAACCTAAACTAATAAGCTAACCTGAATTAGAAATAAGCATAGAATCAAAAGCGATAAGCTGAATTATCCTAATAAGCTCTTAAACACTAAACTAAAATCAAACAGCCTTGCAGGGCAATTTTAAGACTTATAATTAGCTCTCAAATGGATACTTAAGGCTAAAAGTATTATCCTACTTAAAGTTTTGACTAACAAGATATTAAAATTTGCAAATCAAATTCAATTTTGATGAAACAGATATCGCACCTTAAAAAGCATAATGAAAAAGCTAATAGCTACTGACTTAATATTTTTGGATTTTTAATGAAAAGCTAAAATAAGCTATAACTGAACTAAACAAGCTACAGACAACTTGATTCTATCCTAATAAGCTAAATAAAGCAAAAATTAATCAAATCCTACAAGCAATAAGCTATTAAACTCAAATAAGCACTTGATAAGGACTATTTACCCAAACAGGCCCATAGGGACTTTGAGCTTATTTTCTAGAATGTAAATGGACACTTGAAAAAATCTAGCTTATACCTATTTGAACTTAGACCTAAGGGCTACTAGAAAAAACTTTTAAAATGTATTTTAGAAAATAAGAGCTTAATGAAAAAGTGCTTTGAAATCAGACAGAATACTCAGCAACTGCTGAGTTTTGTTTTGAAATTGAAAAGACAAAATTTTACTTTAAAAGCTAAAAACAGATAACCTATTGAGCTTATTACTTAAAAAACAAATTGAAACCAATCAACTATTACCCTAGATCTAATTGTGAACCAAAAAATTAAGATCTAGAAACTAATTTAACCTTCTGAAAATTAATATTGAAAAAGGACTTTTTGGCTTTTTATACTGCTGATGCAGTGTACATAAAAATGAATTAAACTTTAAGAACTTATAAAATGCAGGCTAGGGACTTGATGCTATGTCTTTTAAAACTTCATACTAAGAGTAAATTGAGTGATGAGAGCAATTAGAAAGCTATTAAGCTAAAAATGCAAGTAAGACTAAAACTATACTAACAGATTCAAAATTTACACTAGAAAACTTATGAAAACTTGATTAAACCTACAAGCTACTCTAAAACCTGCTTATATAAACCTACTAATGAGATTTAAAGTGATCCAAAAGGCCAAATGGCTTATGGCAGTACTAAATTCTAGTTAGTACTGTCAATAGCCAAACACCTCTTTAATTAATAAAATCCCATTATAAGCTTATGATAATGAGATTTAAAGCACAAATATCAAATACCAGATATTAAATAATTTTTAACAGACCTGATGAACTTATAACACTAATCAATCAAGCCAGAATCAATAAGCTAATAGTTATGCTAATATTTTTGGATTTTTAAAGATTTTTTAGACAAAATATGAAAAACTAAGATCTGAGCTTCTAAAGTTGAAAACAGATGATCAATCATATCCAATAAGCACAATAAGACAGAATTAAGCACTAATAAGCAAGTAATATGCTGAAAATAAGCAAATGTAATTATTAAGCTAAGAAACTTGAAATTTAAAGAAGATTTACAAAAGCCTTTGCATAAACAAGGCAATAATGCTTTAGGAGCTACTCTAAAGCTCTAGTTTATCACAAGGATAAGCTAGTAAAATTCCAATAAGCTCTTCCATTGTAAGCTTATCATCCAAATAGCTAAAATCCATATTAAGCATATGTAACTGATTTTAAGGGTTTAAGTAGATTAATGGCTTAATTGAGCTCAATTTCAAGCTTAGAGACGTGAAAGAGCTTAAGATGAGTTTATTGGAAGCTTATGAAACATTAACAACTTATTAAACAGAATTTGAATAAAAGTGAGCTTTAGAAAAGTAAGAGCTTATTAAGGAAACTTAAATTGTATTAATAAAACAGCTGATTACAATACTGAAAAGGAAATTACATTTAGCTAACATTAAGGTAAAACATTTTGAAAAAACAAGTTAGCTCCTTTTATGTGTGTGATGAGGTCTGCTTTTATAGAGCCGAGATGAAGCTTCTAGGCCTTGAGTCTGTTACACGCTCCTTGTAATCTCGTACCTTGATTATTTGCCCATCATTGGATCCATCCTTATAACCGTTGGATTGATTGAGTGAACACACGGATTGCCAACATGGCATTCCGTGTGTCAGACCTCTGTGCTTCTTTTGCACTTGTTTTAGTGCAAATTTCATTGAGTGGTGTGTTTCTTCTCATTAGCCGCGTGTCCTTTCTTGTAGGCTTCAACCAATCAAAAGCTTGTATGACATTTTCTTTTGCAGAGGTGGTACTTGGTACTCGAATCTACTTTCCCCGCTATCAATTTGAATTAACCCCATGTTTTGACAAGGTAATAAGGTGGAAACGATGATGAATAGTAAAAAACGACTCGCGCCCTTTTTTTTATCTATTTACTATTCGTTTAAAATGTTTGACCGGGGCTTAGAGGTTTGACTTGGGCCTTTTTATATCAAATAGGTTGGGTCGGGTAAATGATTAGGGCTTGGTTATTTGGTGAAAAAGGATAAAGGTTAGGACTTAACGACTGTTAGCCTTTTATAATAAAAGGACTAATGGTGTATTCCATTTTAGGACTTGTAGTGAAATAGGTTTAACAATAAGGCTCAAATGGGAAATTTGAGGGTTTTTGTCTTTTTGTGGTTGACCAATGTTGACCAAGAGTTAACTTTTGTTGACCATTGATAAATACTCCCAGCTCTTTTGCACTCTTTTCGTTTCCGTGTCCGTGTTTGTCCGGTTTTGGCCGATTTGTTGTGATATTTACATTATCCGTACCTACACAATCACAAAGACAAAACAAGCAAAATACAAGCATTTTATGCATAATTTCATCTTTTAAGGCCTTTTTTGGTATACAAATGATATGTGTATTCTCACATATCAAGTCTCACCTCACTCACAGGGGGGAGTAGTTTTAGTTTTTAGATTTTAGATAATTTAGCTTATTGAATTGTTTTAGCTTATTGTGTTTTCAGAATTGATGTAACTTTCTTCTTTTAAGCTTGTAATCAATTTTTAATATCAATAAAATTTTAGTTTTCACATTGTTTAATTGTCAATTCATGTTTTCACTTAAATGCATTATGTTTTGATAAGCTCTCTTAAATACTCAAATAAATTCAATAAGCTGTCATTAATACTAATAAGCTAGCCTAAATACTCAGTTAAGCTCTCAAAGCTCAACTGAGCTTATTGATACTCAAAATTCACCCCAAATGTACCTCAGCTTATTTTTGGAATGGAAGCCAGTTGTGGAAGGGATTCCAAGACCTTACCAGCTTATCTTAAGATAAGCTGGAGCTTGTAGATTAGCTTGTAAAAGCATTAATAGCCTTGTTTTGTGCAGAGGCTTTTGTAAGTCTTCATTTTACCTTTTATAGCTTAATATTGCATCTTAGCTTAATACTGCTTATTTCCTACTTATTTTAGTTTAGAATAGCTTATATCTGCTTATTATAATTGTTTTTTGCTTATTTAGTTCATTTGATTAGTTAAAATTCAGTTTACAAGTGTTAGTTATAAAACAGTTTAAAAAAACCAAAATTAATAGCATTAGCTTGTAGCTTATAGTTTTTGCTTATTTAGTTATTAAAATCTGTTTAATAGGTCTTTGATAAGTTGTTTACTATCTGGTATTGCAAGTTTGAGCCTTGAATCTAAATTTCATAAGCTAGATATGAGTTTGGATTATTTAAAGGGGAGTTTGGTTTATGACAGCACTAACTTGAGTTAGTGCTGTCAAAGGCTATTTGGCTCTTTAAACTAAATTCAAATCTCATATTAAAGTTATATGATTAGGCTTTAAGGTGTTTGATAGGATAATTTAGCTTTTAGCAAGCTTGTGTAACTAATGCTTGAAGTTTGAATTCTTAAACTCAGATTCATAAGCTCTTTTAGTTTAGTTTGTTTCTAGCTAATATAGTTGGTGATTCTGCTTTTGTTTTAAGGTTTAAAGAGTGTAGAATCAAAGAACTTAAGTCTGCATCATTTGGTTTTAGGTTTTTAGTCATATGAAGTGTCAATTGCACCAGATAGTATAAAAGGCCTTATAGCCATTTTCAAGTTAAAAATTAAGCTAGTTAGAGTTAGAATTAGGTTTTGAGACTCGGAGCACAATTAGTTTGCAGGCTAATCTTAATCAGTTAGGGCTTATTTTGTAGAAAGTAGCTTATTTACTAGTCTGTTTTTAAGCCTGCAAATTAGCACTTTGTCTTTTCATAGAAAACCAAAAATAGAGTAACTGCTTAAGTATCTTTTTAAAGTAGCCTTTTCATAGCTTAAATAGATTTCAAAATACTTTTTAAGAGTAGTTTTAGATAGCTTATAGAACAAGCTTTCTAGTAGTGTAAGTCTTATAGCCATAAGGATCTGATTGTTTACTTAAAAATAAGCTCAAAGTTGCTTGTTTGTTTGTTTTAAGCACAATTTTATGTAAAAATGCTTATTGGTTTTTCCAGCTTATTGCTTAATCTTTTAGCTTAATTCTTTCTTAGACTTGCTTATTAGGTAGTGTAGGGTGTTAGTAGCTTATTTGGTTCTGCTTTCAGCTTATTAAAGATTTCTAGTTGATCTAGTTTAGTGAAAAAGCCAATAGTACCTAAAGTTTAATCTATCACACTATTAAGCTCTTTTCCAGCTTATTTAGTTAGTTTTACAAAAAGTAGTTTTAGTAAAATTTGTTTATTATTAGCTGCTTAACAGATTTAAGTAAAAAGTTTCTCAAAAATAAAAAAAAAGGGAAGTAGGGAAATCAGGGGTGAGCAAGGCTCGAACCCCTGACCTCTACCCACCTCAACCTTTCAACACCTCAACACAACACTCATAACCACTGCGCCCTTGGGACTTTTACGTCCTAAGGTGCACAAACAATCCCTTTAACACCTTTTTGGCTTTTAATTTAATAAGCACTTCGAGTGCTGTTTTGCTTTTTCCCTGCTTATTGAGTTTAACTTTTTAGGTTTTTATAATTTTTTTGCATTCTTTGTTACCTCAACAATTTTTAGTAATTTTCTAGGATTTTTAATTCAAACTTTTATATTTTTCGTGCATTAAATTAGTTTTTCTGTTTCTCCATTTCTATCCTCCTTGACCAACTTAAGTATGGGGGATCGAGTCAGGCTCAAGACTCGGTTAACAAAAATAAGTGCTTCGTGGGTGGCAACTCATGCTTATCCTAATAGTAATATTAATAAATAAGTGTGTTGTGAGGAGGCTTGCCTCTTCCTTTCTCGTGTTTTGTGGTTTTTGTTGTATGTCCAGGATTGCCCCGGATTATGAAGCCTCTCGTACTCATGGTTTTGTCCTTCGTTCACTCGAGCTTCAATCCTTAGCATGATTATGGGAATCCAATATCCTAAATCTTATCGACTAATGTTTATCTTTGAGCCTACTTAATAAACGGCTTTAGATTTACGTAGAGACCCTTCAAAAAACATTGAGGACAATGTTCAATTCTAGTATGAGGAGGGGGGGACCTATCGATTTGATTATGTCTGCAGTCGTTGTTTTCACGTAATCCCGTTTTTACCACTAAAATACCAAAAAAATGAAAAAATTTAAAAAAATTTAAAAATAAAATAAGTGTTTTATCACAATGTTGACTTTTCTGCTGGGTAGAAAAAGAATAAATTTAGACTTGATCGAGCGTATTGAGCTCTTAGCTTTGTCCCTTAACCTTTATAAACTTGTCTAAGCTAGTTTATTTGACTAAGCGTTCGCGGATCTTTTTATTAAAGATTTTAAATTTGTGAAGAACAAGAAATGATAGAGTTAATTATGAGTTAGATGCTAAAAAGGATTATTTGGAAATCTTAAGAGCTCATAAGTGTAGTTTGTGGCTTTTTCTCCCATAAGCTTTTAACCGGACTAATAATACGTGCTCTTTTGGAAAATTAAACTTAAATCAATGATTTTTGAAGTATAGTCGATAACAATAATTTATTTAGTCTTAGTTCAAATTTATACTTAAATTTTCTAAAAAGAAATTTTCTCTATATCATGGTAATATAAAGTGTACAAAAAATGAAAAATGAGGTAATAATAATAATAATAATAATTGTGGGCTAATAAAAGTTTACTGCATCTTGCCGGCTCACAACCGATGTTGCAGTCTTCTAAATAAGGCACATAGTAATTATCCGAGACTGATAAAAGTTTGATGCATCTTGCCGGCTCATAACCGATGTTGCAGCCTTCATAAAGGTCGAGGATTTCCTTCATTTAAAGGATGTATAATTATATTAATGTTAAGTATAATATATGTGATTTAATAAATATAGGAAAAATCTCTTTTTTTAAATTTAAATATGCTTTTAAACTAAGATCATTTCATTTTAACTTGTGATTTTTCTAAATGAATTGTTTATTTAACGGGAAGCCTAAGAGTTTTTGAAACCGAAGGTCCGTGAGTTCCGATACTATTCTTTGTGGAGTGTCAAAAGCCTGGTCACCTAAGCCAGTCTCGGCTGGGATGTGCCAAGAAGAAAGTCGCTAGATGGAATGATCTAGCCTTCAAAATCATAATTCTTGGGTGGAACGTGAAGCATAGAAATATTGCAATTTTCTTAAAAAGGTTGCAATTGTTGAAATTCGAAATAAGCACATTCACCTATGATATAATAATTGTTGGGAGTGAAAAGTTTCACAAGATACAAATATGAGTAGTGTTAGCATCTTAACTTGAATTTAACGGTGATTTCGTTTTTAAGCTTGGTTTGGGACAAGTGAAAAATCGGGGACGATGAATTTATCCTTTCTGGGCATTTTAGGATTGAAATGTTTCTTATTCCGTGACCCTAAAAGTTATGAAAATAACGAAAGTCCAAACATTCTAGTTAGTTGCTAAAAAGAAAAGTATAAAAAAATAACAAAAATGAAAAATATAAAAAAAATATGTGCGGTACTTAGTGTAAATATTTAAAAACGGTCAAAACGGGGCTTTTCAAAACTAATGATTCTTTTATTCCCTTTGATGAACACTTAGCTACTTTTCGAGGTAATTAGTCAAGGGGGATTGAGATTCTTGGTTTTCTAAAGTGTTTACTTATGGCATTGCATGAGGACACGATAATAGTTTAGTATGGGGGATTTTGGTATGTGCTTAATTACACATACCTTTTACCTAATAAAACGAGCCTAAATGACCAAAATATATCAAAAATACATTGTATTTGTATATTCTGTGATTTATGATTGTGAGGTAACGGATATTTACTAAAAGACAAAAACAAAGCCAAAACGGACAAAACCAAGCACGGGATTGGAAAGAGCGTGAAAAGTCAAAGATAAAGACATGTGCATCTAAAATGGACCAACCCGCACCCCATTTAATGGGTCGGGTCAGCCCATTAAGCCTTTATCTAAAAAGTCTTACAAGTTAAAAAAGCCCTAAATCTAAACTGGCCCAAAACAAAACATATAAGCCCATTAGACTTAACCATACACCCTTTTAATGGATTACACCATTAGTCCTTAAGGGTTTGCATTGTTAGTCCCTACACCCTTAACACCGTTACCCTTTTACCTTAACACCCGTTACCCTAAAACATAATAAACCTCATCCCGCCAAAGCCCAAATCCTACTATTCATCTATCACTTTCCCTCTCCCCTACACCACGACAAAACAAAATCACACCCCCTTAACCTAAACCCCACCCCCAGATGAAGACAAGGCCACTATGGCAATCCCATAGAGTTTTATTGGACAAAACAAATCAAGGGTGATGATGAGGGTTAAAGAAACACAAAGAAGATTTGGATGGACAAGATCATTCGCTTGGAGAGCACTCCTCAAGCCTCTTACAGAAGAAACACACCCAAGCCCCATGGCTTCTCTATAAATAGTATAGGATTTCTTCATTTGGAAATTATCTAGCTTAGGAGTAAGAGTAGATTAGGGTAGCTTATTTTCTAGCTTATTGTCTTATTCTTCTGTTATTTCCTTTTCCAGGCAATGTAATCTCACTTTTAATAATGCAATTACTATTTTCATTCAAAGTCTGTCTTTAATTCAAATTTAATGTTTATGCAAATTAAGCTCTTAAATGTTTTGAAAGTTACGTAAAGTTCAATAAGCTCTGCTATACTGTCATAAGCTCTCACTTATTTTGTTTAGCTACTCAATAGTTAAGCAGAATAAGATCCTTTACTCTTTACTCCTTAATCTTAAAAATCACAAAAATAGTTTATTAAATGGATGATAAGCCAATAATGGAAGGTCTTATGGGTTTGTACTAGCTTATTGCTAGAGCTTACAGATAAGCTCTTTTGAGCATTTAGTCCTTGTTTGGTGCAAAGGACAAGTGGTACTCTTCCTTTTCTCATTTTGGCTTATTTTTATGTTTTGCTTATTTACTTCTTAATTTTGCTTATTCTCTGTTTAATTGTGCTTTCTCTGTCTTAATATTGCTAATTACATTTAGATTAATGCTTTTTATAATCTTTTTTTATGCCTAAAGTAGTTTTAGAGTTTTTAAGGGAGTGTTTGGATTATGCATGAAAATCTGTCTCAGCCGATTATTGGCACTCAAATTACTTTTGTCAAGTTCAATTAAGGTCTTAGAGTTAGATTTGAGCAAGTTAAAGTAGGAATTATTAAGTTTGAAAGTTTTTTTTATCATAGATCATAGTCTGCTAGTATTAAGTTTAGGTCATACTGTGTTATCCCATAATATAATCCTTACACAACAATAAGCAAACCTAAATAAGCCCTTTGATAAGCCAGAAATAAGAAAGGAAGAAAAGAGAGATGGAAAGAACTTGGAATGTTAGATTAGAGAGAGAAAGTGGTGAGTTACAAGTGAGACAAATGCAACCAACACCCTCTGCATGTGTGGAGAGGGTTTCTTTTATACCCCTAGCCAACATGCAGGCATATGGGCTTTTCTACTTGGGTCGGGCTTGGCATATCTTAGGCTTTGAGCCCGAAACAAGGACAATATTAGATTACAATCCAAGCTCATTTATACCCGACTAGCCCATTACTTTACAAGACCTAATTTGACTTTATAAGACCGATAACATTCTTGTTTGACTTAATATAATTAAGGCTAACAATCTCCCCCAATGTTGAGGTCTCTTTCTTCGAACTTGTAACATTTCTCATTTTCAGGTTATTTTCAACTTTAATAAATTCCATTATTTATTTTTAGAGTTTTACGCGTTCACTTTTAATTATTATAGTTAAATCATTAAACTTAATATTTTTAAAATTTTTTTTTTTTTTTTTTAAAAATTTTTTTTTTTTTAGCGGTAGAAACTAAAAATCAACGATCAATGTAAAGGACACCCAAACAAATTAAAGTTTACATCAAGCAAGTGTTATATGATTATTAGGAGTATAATTTATAACTTTTCATAATTTATTTTTGTTGGTTACGTAAAACGCTTACGTTTCGCAATAAATTACATTCGGTCGTACCCGGAAGCACCTTTACCTATCTACACTTAAACAAATACCCACGTTTATACCCAATACTCAAAATTTATTTATTTTTCTCACTTATATCTCTCTAAAACCGGACCATGGACTTTTACACTTGAAATAAATCATTTAATCTATTCTACTTTTCTCTTTACAACTTGTAAACCTTACACCTTTGTACCTTGGACCCAACTCCCTAAAGATTGGCATGTCAATGTACCCTAAACCCTCTTTGGTGCCGTGGGTTTTGCCTAGGGAGGAGGAGAGTACTTTGCTCATGTACCCTAAACCATTTACACTCCCATGGTTTCACATTAAGTTGTTTAAGGTTTCCATGCACTATATAAAGGAAGCCCTAGGTTCACCAACATACTCTTACACTTTCTACAAACAAATCAACCAAGAACTCTCTCTTTTTGAACCCTAAACTCACGGCACACATATATCAATTAGGGTTTCATTTTAATTTTGCAACCAAGGTATTCCAAGCATTCAAGTGTTCATTCTAAGGTTACCTAAGACTACTCAAGGTGTTGGGAAGCTTGGATTCGGGTTTAGCAAGGAATTATGTAGAAAACATATTTAGGGTTTTCTTGATTAGGGTTTTGATTTTGAAGGCTTGATTGGGGTTTACATCTTGTGTTCATCATCCTACTTGATTCCTATAAGGTCTATTTAAAGTTTTCAATACTCGTTTATTTATTTTCTATTGTATACATATTTGTTGCATTAGTTAATCACCACCTAGTTTTATTTTTAAGTTATTTAAAGTATTTGATGATTTCATATGGACAAAGGACATGGACATTTAGAGGACTAAATACATGTGGAATATACGGTACAACACTTGGTGAATTTATGGTGCAAAGACTTTAAGTAAAAATAATTGTAAACTAACTTGTAAATTGAAAACCCTAATTTTATTTTTATAGCAATTATTGGGATTCGAACCATAAACCTTATGTTTTATATTTTATAAAAATAGTGCTATTTACAAGGATCGTGAGCATGTAAGGAACTCGAAAAACGGGATTATAACGAACAAGTTATGGAATTTACAAGTTATATATTATTAACTTTATAAAAATAGTTTTATAAGCTGTGATGAACAGTAAAAGTTACTGTTCATCAGGGGTATAAATTGTATAAATATAATATTTTGATAATTTTCCTTAATACGAACCCACGGACATAAAGAACTCGAAAAACGGAATTATAACGAACTAGTTACGTAGTTTACAAGATATATATAATTAATTTTATAAAAACAATTTTTATAAACTGTTATGAATAGTAAAAGCTACTGTTCATCAGTGGTTTAAATTTTATAAATATAATATTTTGATAAATTTTCTTAATACTAATCCAAGGACATAAGGATCTCGAGAAACGGAGCTATAACGAACGAGTTATGATTTAAACAAGTTACACATATTTAATTTTATAAAAATAATTTATATAAACTGTGATGAACAGTAAAAGTTACTGTTCATCAGTGGGTTAAACTTTATAAATATGATATTTTGATAAATCATTTTAATACGGAGACGTGGACATAAGAAACGTATAAAACGGAGTCGAAACGATAAAGATATGAAGTTTTAAAACTCGCGCGCATTACTTTTATTTTTATACAATCTTTTATAAAACAATTAATTTAATAATAAAATATCATTATTAAATCATACATTTTTACAAACGATGCATTTGTAAACGAAAATAATATTTTCTTACGGATACAAGTACACACACTTTTATTTAACAAAGTACGAGTTAATTATTGTTTTAACTTTTAAATAATTAATAAAAACTATTAGGTGGTGGTGTAGCTATACAACATGTGATGTTTTATTTATATGAAATACATTATACTCATACGGCCTATAATTAATTAGGTTGCATTCAAATTGGCCGAGGCGATTCCTCTTACTTGATTTAGATAATCAATCATTCACTTGAGGTGAGTTCATAGTCCCATTTTTACACGATTATAATGATTTACAATTCTGAGGGTAAGAAACATGCATTGTTTTACATTGTACGCATAGTACTCATTGAAACATATTACATTTGGCCTTAAAGTCGCTAAAAAACCCCCTATTGCCCACAATCATAACTGTCAATCGCTATTAAGCGAGCGCGAATGTTTATAGAATAGATCTATTTGGGATTTACATCCCCTTCGGGTGAGTAGCCTCATCAAGTTTCGACAGTAACTGAAACAACGAACGATACATGACGGAAACAATTTGGATGTTTGGTGGGTATAAACATCTAATGGGCACATTTAGTGCAATTAAATTGCATACATATATGTCGATCTTCGGTGTCATGACTTAGGCGCACTTCGAATTACTTTTAAGATATTGTATGTTTTACAAGTCTTACTTGGAAATCTTTGTGACCTACTTAATACATATACTAAAAACCTTTGGAATTCACCAACTTTATGTTGACGTTTTAAAGCATGTTTTTCTCAGTCAATAAGGTAACGAGTAACCAAGGTTACAATTGATGGTCCATCATTTTGGAGTCATAACTATAAATGATGTGGATGCATTACATTTGGGAATATTTGATTAAGTCTTAAAAATCTTTACTTTCATGATGAACTATTTAAGCTTCGCTATTGTAACAAAACACATCTATTTAATCCAATGTATTAATTTTTAAAAAAAAAAACGACTCAATAAAGAGGTCGTTCTCCTTATCTTCTCGTTGCTGATTGATCTATGAAGTAACACTCCTCCAACTACCCATATTCGTTCACCCATTTTGGTGATTTTACATTATAGCATCTTTATCCCAGAAATAACCCATTTATGTAATTATATGCAAAGAATTGTTACTTAATCATTTGTATTTTAGAATTGCAGTAATTACGTGAGTAACGTGGTGTAAGATTAGCAAAAAGCATGCATTCTGGAGCTAAATGAGACATTTGAAGATTACTGTTCTGACATCCTATACGCCGTATCCATCAAGGAAGATACGGTGTATCTGTGCCTGCACTTTACTAAAGACCACAAAGGAACAAGATCCAATACGCTATATCCAAAGAAGACCAATACGCCATATTCAAGCTATGGAAATAAAATATTCTGGAAGATATCCAACGTGGTACCCTACTCTAAGAAACCCAATAGGCCGTAATCGAAGACGTTCGATACGCATATTGACCTTTTTCCAGACCTTATAAAAAAAGAAAACTGAAAACGAGTTTTAGAGTGTGCTTAAATCATATTTTCGTATACCTAAACCATAAAATTCTTTTTACAGAGGAAAGAGAAGCAGAATATTCTTGCAAACGTAATTAATATCCATAGATACAACTTGTAATCTCCTATACCTTGAAAATCGTTAGTTTTTGGTAACATTTCGTAACTCGTTAGTTTACCTTGGCTAAATTATTACTTTGGTATTGATTATGACGTTTGAAGGCTATACCTTCGGGAATTAGCCATTATTATGAAGATTTGAATGTTTGGTTTGTTTATCTCGATTGCTTAATTTATCGTTGATTGCTTGTTTATGTTTATCAGTTTATACTTGTTTACGTGCTTTTTTATGCGACCTATCATTCAACTGGATCTAGTGATACAAACCAAGTAATCTAGATGCCGAGATGGCTCTCCATATAGTGATTTATACATCTAGACCAATAGGATCACAAATAACAACCTATCTTTGCTCTTAGATTGTGAGCTTAGTTGGACCAGCAGGTGACCTAGGGATCAACGAGTACGTTCTTAATTAATTGGTAAAGACTTGGTTAGTGGACTACTAGTGTATGAATTGCCATTAAGCAGTAAGTGGGTAAAGTCTCTATGAGCCTATGGCTTAACATGATCACCATGCCTTAGTCCCCTAAGATAGATTTAAATCACAAATAAGTATGCTTATGATGCGGATGCATTTAACGTGATAGAATTTCTAACGTATCAAGATTTAAGAAGAAGTACCGCCTTAATCTAAGAATGAATAGCCGCTCAAGATAAGTAATCATTGACTTAAGTAAAGAAACCAACGTTCAGATTAGAATAATAATGGTTAATGACAGTTTTTTTTATATTTGGCTAGACCAACTTTTTATCTTCTGTTAATTTGCTTGTGTGTGTTTTAGTGTCTTTAGTTGATTTTAGTCACCACAAAACTCGTGCTAGTCTCTCAGGCTGAAAACCCCCTTATCCGTTAGATTTAAGATTAACATAGGTTTAGTATAGGTTTAACATAGAATAGAATTAACTTATTTTAGATAACCAAAATATTAATAAATTGAAAGACTGTTTCTCGATCTTAGTGATCGACACCCTACTTACCACGAAACTACCACCGATCGGGTACACTGCCCGTTAAAGTGTTGTTTTTAGTTAAGTCAGCAAAATATAAATTTTAAACTTGAGATCATAAAATCACATACCTTACTACAACACAATCAAGTTTTTGACGCCGCTGCCGGGGAGTAAAAATTTAATCTTGATTTTTATTTGATATTTTGGTTTTTAACATTAGATTAGATCTAACCCATAGGATTAGTGTAATTTAGATTAGTGTATAATTTTGTATATTTGTCTTTAATTGTTTGCTTGTATATTTGCTTAGTTTAATTGTTTTCTCTAATACATTGTTCTGGTCGATAACCTTATACGGCGTATCCACTTCCATTGGATAGGGCGTATTCAACTTTCTTATCCAATACAGTGTATTCATCCAAAAGATTAATACGGCGTATTCAGATCCATTGAATACGGCGTATTAAGCATATGATACAGTAGCATAAAAGTTTTTCGTACTCAAACTTAAAGCTCAAAATTTTATACACGCCCTTTTTCAACTGGTTCTACTGATAATTTTCTAGTTATTTTTAGTAATAGTGACAAAAGTAATCAAGGGAGAGTTCGAGAAACTTAAGTCCGTAAAGATCGATGATGTTTTGCTCACTTGCAATACATCACCTGAAATTTTCAATGAAGAATTCAACCGGATGAGCAAAATGGAAGACTACTTGTTTACATATGAGGTTGAAATTGCTGAGGTTACTAACATTCCATGTGACTTAAAAAAGGAAGATGATTCAGAACAATAAATGTCACATGAATCTGATAATGATTTAGAATATGATCCATCTGATGTCGAATTTACTGAATGGTTGGCTTCAATTTTTTTAAATGGATCATTATACAATGAAAGTATTATGGATTTATTAGGCTAGAGGTGATGATGAAGTTGAACTCACTGACGAAGAATCCTCTGATTCTGATGATGATGATGAAGCTGCTAAGATTTTTAGGATCGAGACTAATGTATTTGACTTTGAGACGCCTTTGTGTAGGGCCTTCAAGGAGTTTAATTATCTTCTGCAAATCGATCCAGATGTACTTACTAAAGATATTGATGGATTTAAGACTTACAAAGAATATAAGGACAATTGGATATATGAGTGGAATAAAGATGTGCCATGGGTGCATGAAGGACCATGGACATAGAATGGAGTATGGACTGAACCAACTCCAGTTAAACATCATTGTAAGCTATTTAATTATAAAAGTGGGTATTCGGAGTGGCGTACCTGTAGCTGGAGAGAAGATGGATATTGTAATGGAGGAAACTTGCCAGGAGCTTTCATAATTAGAAACACACTCCGTTACCAAGATTTAGAATGGTACGATGCTTTGAAGGATAGCAAACTCAAAGAAGAAGCTTTAAAAAATAAAGTCATCATGGAAGCAATGATTGATGTAGATGAAGCATTAAGTAATGAAGGTTGGAGAAGATGGGATGACTTTGACAATACCAACCATGATAATAAAAGTGAGAATGAGATGGAACATGAAGATGAAGAAAGATGTGAAGTGTTTGATGATCATGAGCGGCCAGTTTGCTATATAAGAAGATTCAAGATGGTCAAGTATTCATTCAGGGACGACGAAGAGTATGTGGCTATAAAAGAAAATGAATACGATGATTTGACGAATACAAGCAAGGAAGCAATCCACGCATATCAATGAATATTACCGCATGATGGACTAAGGAGGATGTTGGACGCGCACCATTGAAGAAAATTGTAAGGAAATTGAAAACTTAAGACCTAGCTGAAAGAAAATGCAATCCCGGAGACAACCCGGATTGTTATTTATTTTTATCTAGTCCGTCTTTCCAGACATCAATACGATGTATCCGCTCCATACCATACGGCGTATTGAATGTCTGGACGTTATCAGTCCTTTATTTTTATGCACTTTAAACATTATTGTCATTTAGGTCAATACGACATATTCATGTATATGATACGGCGTATTCAACAGACTAACCCGTATTTAGATACTTTTTACAGGTTTCTCAATACGGCGCATTCCAGTTTATGGATACTGCGTATTTGTCTCATGTACAGTTTATTTAGCTTATTTAATTAACCGTAGATACCCGAGATAGGATTTTGCATGTTTTTCCTATATTTTGCACAGGACCTTGCTGCAAAGAAATCGACAAAGTTGGTGAAGTATCTACAATCTGGAAATCTAGAAGTGTTAGAGTCTTGAAATCTCAAGACGGTTGTTCAACACACATCCTTGCTCATAAACTCAACTTAGAGAATCTACCGAGCAAAATATTAGGGGAGTTTCTCATTCTAATTCTTTTAATTTCCGTTTTTAATGTTTTTATCTATACAATGAGGACGTTGTATAATTCAAGTAGGGAGGGGATATGGGAATTAGAATGTATAATTGTCCTATTTTTCACATAAAATGCTTAAATTTAAATTTTTTCAAGCATACTTTTGTGAAATTACTTGTTACATAACCTGCACATAATAACCCTTATTAGATATTATGAGGATTTAACCTTATCCGTTTCCTAATGTTTACCCAAAATTCCACAAAAATATGAGTGTGCCGGTGATGTTGTAGACTTTATAACTTGGCTTGGTATATCTATTCGAGACCACAATAATGAGTACTATGGATTTAGATGGAGTAACTTGTTTAAATTGGTAAATTTTTAGGATTACACCCAAAAAGCCTTTATATGTTGTTTTATTAACTAACTACACTGGTTAGTTAAATCCTCGTATAAACCCTTTGTTTACTCTCATCTTAAGAGTAAGATACCCCTAGAAAAACCAATAGAGCCAATCCTTTAGGAATAACACCAACTGTTTGTTTCGTTACACCTTTACACCTTAGCCTACCCTGTTAGATTAAGTCCATTTATCAGTTGCTAGTTGCTTAAAGTGTAAAGTATGTATTTCCCGAGTCTTGTGTCAATTTTCTATCTTTGGTACGGTTGGAAAAGAAATTTGCACATTGCAAATGGGAATGTATAAAGTAGTCAAAACTCATGTATTTTTACTACCAACACAATTATTGGTACGTCCAAAGAATGAAGAATTATCGAAGGAATTATCCGGAGTTATTATGATCGTGAAGATGGTGAAATTACACTGAGTTTCGTAGTATAGTATAGTGAAAAAAATATTAGAAAAATCGCAACAAAAAAGAGGAGGAAAGTTTAAAGATAATCGTTTCGCAAAAGCTTAGACCAAAGGAATTATATAAAGGATCGATTATTCATTGATACATCTTATAAGTCAGCGATGTAAAGTTTTATATAAAGTGGTAGATATCGCCACTTGTCTTGTAAAAGTATGTAAAGTATGGGATGATTGGGAAGTTGACCGTTACGGGAACGCCAACTTTGGTTGTTGTTTTTGATCTATGATCAAGACGTTTGTAAATAGTTGTGTCTTAATCATGGTAACGGTCGGGAAAAAGTGTCTAGCAACTTGTATCTTAGACTTAATCTATTTGCTTCGTAATTTTTATTTAACAACAATTTAATTCCATTTCCTAATCATTAACCATGGGTTTTACGCGAATGAGGATGTGATCGAGCATGCATGTCTATTCCGTCGTTACGGCCATGTATGCATGTCTCAGCTGCCTTGTTGGTTTATTACTATTGGTGAAAGTTAGAAGATCCCTACCCTATATCATTCTTCATCCTAACCCTTGGTTAAACTCGAATGAGGATGTGATCGAACACACATGTCTATTCCGTCGTTACGGCCATGTATGTGTGCTTCAGCTGCCTTGTTGGTGTGGTACTTTTGGTGAAAGATTGTAGAATGATCAACCCTAAGCCTTATAATAAAAACCCATTTTACCTTTATAAACTTGTTACTCCTTAGCTCTAGTGGTGGAGATGTGTATCCTTGCCAAGCCTATGATAGAATACTCGTCATGACCGAGCAATTGAGCGAATTAGTTACATGTTACCACATAGATTAGTTGAGTGATTTGAATGTTTTCATCTTCCTATTTCGTGAGGTGTTTGGTTTTGTACTTGTAATAGATCGAATAAATGCTTAAACGGAAAATCCTTAGGGATACATTTTTATAAACTTTTAAAGGCTACTTGAGGACAAGTAGGATTTAAGTGGGGGGATATTTGATGACATCAAATAACGTCTATTTTATAGCATCATTTATCCCATGTAATTAACCCATTTTGTATAATTATTACAAAGAATTGTTACTTAATCGTTCATATTTGAGAATTGCAGTAATTATGGAGTACAAAGTTAACTAAAAGGCACGCATTCTTGAGCTTAAACGAATATATTTTGAAGATTATTGTTCTGAAGACCAATACGCCGTATCCATCAAGGAAGATATGGTGTATCCGTGCATGCTCTCACCAAAGACCACGAAGGAAACAAGACCAATACACCGTATCTAGGAAAGGCAATACGCCGTATTCAAGCTATATGGGAATAAAATATTCTGGAAGATATCAAACGTGGTCCCTACTCCAAAAAACCCCCATGCTTAATTTATCATTGATTGCTTGTTTATGTTTATCAGTTTATACTTGTTTACGTGCTTTTGTATGCGACCTATCATTCAACTGGATCTAGTGATACGGACCAAGTAATCTAGATGCCAGTATGGCTATCCATATAGTGATATATACATCTAGACCAATATCACAAATAACAACCTATCTTTGCCCTTAGATTGTGAGCTTAGTTGGACCAGCATGTGACCTAGGGATCAACGAGTACGTTCTCAATTAATTGGTACAGACTTAGTTATCAGACTGCTAGTGTATGAATTGCCATTAAGCAGTAAGTGGGTAAAGTCTCTATGAGCCAGGGTTTAACAAGATCACCATTGCCTTAGTCCCTAAGATAGATTATAATCAGCAAATAAGGATGCTTTATGCGGATGCGTTTAACTGTGACAGAATTCTACGTATCTAGATTTAAGGAAGAAGTACCGCCTTAATCTTAAGAATGATATGCCACCTCGAGATAAGTAATCATTGCACTTAATAAACAAACCAACGTTCTGATTGGATTAATAATAGTTAATACAGTTTTCTTATATTTGACTAGACCACTCTTTTATCTTCTGTTAATTCGCTTGCATGTGTTTTAGTGTCTTAAGTTGATTTTAGTTACCACAAAACCCGTGCTAGTCTCTCAGGCTGAAAACCCCCTTATCCATTAGATTTAGGATTAACATAGGTTTAAAATAGAATAGAATTAACTTAGTTTAGATAACTAATGCATAATATTCGAATATAATTCCCTCCTAAACCCTCGTACAACTCATTTAAAGCCCCAGGTAGAAGTTAATTAAGCACAAGATTCAAATGAGCCATTTTCCCTCCAATTTCTAAGGCATTTCATACCACCTTTCTAGCATGTATTACAAAACTCCAATGCACAATATTTAAACTAGTTATTAACTAAGTTCTAACCCTAGCTCGTCCTAACCCTAACCTGAAAACCCTAAACAACTCGGCACCAATTAAACTAGTTCGAACCAACTTCTAACCAAGCAACCACCCTCTACCATGATGCACCACCTTGCCTAGCACCTTGTCACCACCTTGCTAGCCTCCGTTACCTCCTTGTCATCAACTTGCACCTTGTTCCCCTAGAAAACCCTACTCGTGACCCCCTTGGTAAACCGCACCCTCTCCACCTCCTAACACCTTACTAATCTATGTTCTTAGCTTTCCTTAGTCACCATGGCTAACCCTTGGCCACCACTCTACTCAACTTGGCCACCAATCCACACAACTTGGCCACCACTTCTTCCTTTACCCTATATATACACGCATACATGCACACATTTTTAAATCACCATCCAAACTCAAAAATACCTTAAAACTATGCTCTAGCCATGTCTTAGAAGATAATTAAGGAAGATTAAGCTAAGTAAAAGCCATAGAAGAGAAGAAAATAGGTCCTTTATTTATCTCCTAAAGATTTCGGATCATACTCACCTATTTCGACCTATTTCACCATCTTTGATCCATTTCGTGTACTAGTAAGCTTTTCTACTTGTTCAATAAGCTCTTGTTATGTTTAAGATCATGTACATACTTTGTTTTAATCATTTGATCAAACAAAACCATCTTGAAAAACTCCTAAACCCTAATTGAACCTTAAGTGACCCATTTTAAAACCCTAATCTATTCGAAACCTTAAATAAGCTAGCTTGAGCTTATTCTTATCCTAATAAGCTCCTATGTACTTTTATAATCACTTAGAATAAACTCTTAAAACCCTAAGCAACACGCTTGGTTTTCCTAAACCAAACGCGCCTTTAAAAACCCTAAAACCCTTTTTGTAAACCCTAATAAGCTAAAATCCATAAGCTAATTTTATAAGCTATTCTAATAAGCTAACTTATCACTTTTATAATCGCCCTAACCCATCGGGTTATTGTTTCTAAACCAAACGTGCCCATTTTGAATTTTTAAGCTCATAAGCTCTTTTCATAAGCTACAAGCTTGTAAAACTTACTTATTTTAGCTTATATTAATAAGCTATAAGCTGCAAAATTGATTTCGAGATTAAAAATACAAAGTTTATGGATTATGGACTAGAAATGCAATTCAAACCATGTAAAGGAGTATATATGGTAAATATTGAAACTTTTGGGCCAAAAGTGTAAATACTCTAAAGTTAAACCATAAGGGTCTATTTTGCCAATTTCCAAAGTTAAAGGTTTAATATTTTAAAAATATAATTAAAGGGTTAAAAGTGTAAATTAATATATACCAAGGATATATATTGTCATTTTCATATTCTCAAGGATATAAAATGTAATATTTTTATATTAATTATAAAAATATATTTAAATATTATAAGACTCGATTTTATTAAAGCCCGACACATTTGTCGTTATCATTCGTCGATCGAAACACTATAAAATAATTATGTTATATATTTAACATAATTTATCAGCCACTAGCTTTTGAAGAAACCTAAAAAGATAAAATCTTATCTTTTAAACCTATCCACTATCACGTTTCTAGGGAGTTTCACGTGAGGGGGATTCATCTTGGGTAGAACTTTTGAACGAGTTGCTGGGATTTACGATTTAAAAGTATCATAGACATCCGCAAACGTTACTGCATTACCTCTGATAATGATAACCCGGAAAGCGATACGATTGTTTTCACACACTAATAAACCAAAATCTTTTAACGTTAAACTTTATGAAGTAAAGTTTTGAAACAATCAAACTAAGACTTGACATATTATCCCAGGTTGCGTGACGAAGTGTTTACTTCCATTAGAATTAAATTTTTCAAATCAAACAAGCTACCTTAACAATGTGATTCAATAGTCCTCACCTTTAACTGTTGTTCTAAAACTTCCGTAGGAATACATGCATATAAAACCAAGAATACAAGTATTTTCCAAACTGTATGCTATCCTCATTTATTATAGCCTAATTATCTCATTTGTCCATAAAGGCCCCCACTAACATGAACAGAATGAATTACTTTGCGAAGTAACGCGAATGCCGTGAATAGATCTATTAAGGACCTGAACTTTCCCATTCAGGTTCTGTACATATCATGGTCCAACGTCAGCAATTTTCATTTGAGAACACTAGTGTTTGGCAAAGCACCCGCTTGGGGCAACAACTTATGAATAATATTTACTTAAGGCTTCGGTGTCATGAGCTTAGTGCAATAATATAATATTGTTTACCATGATAATTGTATTCATTGCAATTGTTACTATTACATTGACTTATATTCAACTATTACATTTCAAACATGTGAATTTTACTCAACCTTTGTGTTGACCTTTTTAGCATGTTTATCTCAGGTAATTGAGCAACCTATGGCACGAAGTGGCATTGGACTTGAGGACGTCTAAACTTGTTATCATTCAAACTCTATGTTTTCATATGTATTTTGGGACCTCCTTTTGTAAAACTCTGATATATTATTGAATGATAACTAAATTTTCAAAAACGTCTCTTTTGAGTCGTTTTTTATGATTATGACTATTGATTCATGAAGTAATACCCCCAGTTTAGCTTCCACTGCTATATGTCAAATAAAAGGGTATTACAGGTTGGTATCAGAGCCGAGGTTATAGAGAACAAGGTTAAAACCTAAACTAGAACCATTTTCCATCCAAGAAAGTCCTCCGTGCCACTACATTTCCTGAATAGTATGTAAAGATACATAACTATTATATAAATAACTTATGTTATTTACCACTGGGTTGTTACAGAATTATGTCTTCATCTACCCACCCTATTATCGTCCTATCTGATTCCTATGTTGAGGATGCTTTTTCCTCTACAAATAATCCTGACTATATCCTGGCTTTACAGGACTATTCCCCAGCCTCACCGGGAAACACTTCTCCTGATCCTTCAGAGGATTTATCTAAGGATCTTTTAGCCTCGCTAGCCATCTCACCTTTTCACGATAATCCTTATATGAATCCATGCAAGCATATAATGCTTCTAGTAATGAATTACCTATTCCATCACTACGAGCTCCTATTGCTCCACCGACTATTTTGCCTCCATCTCTAGTGTTACCACCATCACCACTATTTGATCCCCGAGATTTCTTTCTTCCCGAGGAGATTCTGCCACCTCAGAAATGAGCCCGTTTCCTATCACCCTTCTCTACTGATTCCTCCGCCCCACCTCAAGTATTTGAGATGGGATAAAGTTCTCATAAGACGCATCTAGAGCGTCATGAGGTACATCAAGACTATTTTGAATCACTTAGATGAGCTCTCTCTTGAGCGCATTGAGCACATGGAAGATAAGATAGAAGGTCTTGGTAATGGTCGAGTCATCATACAACGAGATTTTGACCAACTATAAACTGAACTTCAAGAAGCCCGTACCCAGATTTATGGATTTCAGAGAGAGCAAATAAGGCATGACAACGAGATTATTCTTGCTCGCGTTAGGACTTTTACTTTAGAGATACTCATAGAGGATATCCAGATTCGCCACCGATTAGATATGAAGAGTCTTCTGGACAAGATCCACGAGCTCAAGAATCACAAGGGAGGACCACCAGACTACTAGACTAGATCTTTGTCATTTACAGCTTTTGTTTAGAATCCAACCACGGGATGTGTGGCATAAATAACAACAATTGTCAAATTTTGATTATGTAAAATATGTAGACAAGTTTTTTATGACATAATGAAGTTGTGATTCCATTATACCTCGCTGTTTTATGATACCAATTTATGTATGTCGTGGTTGTCTATCCTATACCCTGTGTTAAGGTTATTCATGTATCATATCTTTATGAATCCAGGTTACTATAGCTCTTTTACCACCCGGTTTTCTTAAACCTTTGTACCCAGATATCATGGATATGATAAATGATCAAGATATTAAGCATACGATTTCACCTACACCACCACCAGACTATCCTTTGATGAGTTATCTAAGTGGTCGCGGTATGAAACCACTGGAAAGTGAACCAGTCCTCAAAAAACCTAATGAGTTAGATGCTTGTTAGAGTGTCCATTCCAAAATTTTCCGTTATATCCTACAATGTAATATCAAATAATGTGTATTTCTTTGTTAGAACTTGTACCAAATAAGAATCCATACAATGATATATTCTTATTTTGTGTTGTCTTGTAAATGTTGATAGAATGGCTCTCAAGAGGAAATCAACATCTGCAGCACCAGCCATGTCTCAGGCTGCCATCAGGAAACTAGTTGCTGATAGTGTTTCCGCAGCTATGGAAGCACAAGCTGCTACCATGGCAAATGCTGACAATACCAATAGGAACACCGGACAAAGAGAAACTCCTATAGCAAGAAAATATAGCTACAAAGAGTTTATGAGCTGCCAACCTTTCAATTTCAAAGGTACGGAAGGCGCTGTTGGCCTCATCCGCTAGTTTAAACGAACTGAATCGGTATTTTCCCGTAGCAACTGTACCGAGGACTGCAAAGTGAAATTTGCTACTAGTACTTTAACTGAAGAAGCTTTATCCTGGTGGAATTCATTCGCCCAACATATTGGAATAAAGGAAGCTTACAAGATTCCCTGGCCCGAATTAAAAAAGCTCTTAATAAAGAAGTATTATCCCCGAACTGAGATCAAGAAAATGGAAGATGAATTTTACAATCTGACTGTAAAAGGAAATGATCTCAAGACTTATGTTAGAAGATTCCAAGAATTGGCAGTTTTATGCCTAAATATGGTACCAAATTTTGAGAAACTCATGGAAGTTTTCATTGGGGGATTACCCAGAAGTATTGAAGGAAATGTTACCGCTTCAAAGCCTCAAACTTTGGAGGAAGCCATTACCATAACTCAGAGGTTAATGGATCAGGTAATAAAGTACAATTATGTGCAAGGAACCAATGATCACAAACGAAAGTTTGATGATATAAGAACCTTCACCAACAACAACAACTACCAAAATAACCGTAACAACAATAGCAACCGCAACAATGATCACCAACAATAACATAATAGAAGGAAAGAAGTCAGGGCTTATGCTGTCACCCCAACTGAAAACAGTAGGTATACTGGAAGCCTTCCTCTGTGTAAGAAATGTACCCTGCATCACACAGGACATTGCACTGTCAAGTGTCAGACTTGCAACAAGGTGGATCATCTGACCAGGAACTACAAAAACAAAGGGCCAGCCATTGGAAGCAACCTGCAGCCAGTGTTAGTAACTTGTCATGTCTGTGGAGAGAAAGGACATTACAAAAGTCAATGCCTAAAAGCAAACAACAGTGCTTATGGGAGAGCATACTTGTTGAGGGACAAGAATTCTCACCAAGACCCGAATGTAGTCACGGGTACGTTTTTTCTAAACCAACATCTAGCTAGAATATTATTTGATTCAGGAGCCGATAAAAGTTTTGTATCCATATCTCTTGCTTCTATGCTTAATATCCTACCAATTACACTAGATACCACCTATGACATTGAAGTGACGGATGGAAACCTAGTAGGCACTAATACCATTATCTAAGGTTGCACTTTGATTTTGCTAAACTAACCTTCCAAAATCGACCTTATGCCGATTAAACTCGGTAGTTTTGACGTCATCATTGGTATGGATTGGTTATCCAAGTATCATGCTAGAATTATCTGTAATGAGAAAGTCGTCCACATCCCCATCGACGATGAAACTTTGATCATACGAGGTGGTCGAAGTAAAACCCGACTAAACCTCATGTCATGTATTAAAACCGAAAGATATATATCCAGGGGATATCAAGTTTTCATAGCCAAGTAATGGAGAAGAAGTCAGACGAAAAACGACTAGAAGATATACCGGTAGTCAGAGAATTTCCAGAAGTTTTTCCTGTAGACCTACCCGGCCTTCCTCCAGTTCGCCAAGTAGAATTTCAAATAGATTTAATTCCAGGAGCCGCACCAGTAGCCCGAGCACCTTACAGATTAGCTCCTTCAGAAATGCAAGAATTATCTAACCAACTACAAGAGTTAGTAGACCGAGGTTTTATCCGACCAAGTACTTCGCCTTGGGGAGCTCCTGTCTTATTTGTTAAAAAGAAAGACGAATCTTTCAAAATGTGTATCGATTACCGAGAGCTGAATAAACTCACCATAAAGAATCGTTACCCATTACCCAGGATCGATGATTTATTCGATCAACTTCAAGGTTCGAGTACTTACTCAAAAATTGACTTGAGATCAGGCTATCACCAACTGAGATAAATTTATGATAGTGTTCATCGATGATATTCTTATCTACTCCTGTAACAAAGAAGAACATGCAGATCACTTGAGAATAATACTAGAGTTACTTAAAAAGGAGAAACTATATGCCAAGTTCTCCAAATGTGATTTTTGGATCAGTATCGTGTAATTTCTTGGACACGTAATTGACAGCCGAGGAATTCACGTTGACCCCGCCAAGATTAAAGCAATAAAGGATTGGGCATCTCCTACCACACCTATAGAAATATGCCAATTATTAGGACTTGCCGGCTACTATCGGAGATTTATCGAAGGTTTTTCAAAGATTGCAAAGCCTTTGACTGAATTAACCCAGAAAAACAAGAAGTATATCTAGGGAGAAAACCAAGAGCTAGCTTTCCAACTGCTAAAACTGAATCTATGTGAAGCTCCAATCTTAGCATTACCAGAAGGAAACAATGATTTTGTCATTTACTGTGATGCATCACTCCAAGGTCTGGGAGCGGTGTTAATGCAAAGAGAAAAAGTTATTGCATATGCATCCTGACAACTCAAGCCTCATAAAGTGAACTATACCACATACGACCTCGAATTAGGAGCAGTAGTGTTCACTCTTAAAATTTGGAGACACTATCTGTATGGCACAAAGTATACTGTGTTCACTGATCATAAAAGTCTTTAGCATATCCTTGATCAGAAAGAGTTAGACATGAGACAACGCCGTTGGTTAGAATTGCTTGCAGATTACGATTGTGAGATTCACTACCATCCTGAAAAGGCAAATGTTGTAGCAAATGCCTTAAGCCAGAAGGAACAAATCAAACCACTATGAGTTAGGGCATTAGTCATGACACTTCACCCAAAATTACCATCACAAATCCTTGAAGCCCAAACCGAGGCGATTAAATAAGATAACAACAAAGCTGAGAACCTACGAGGAATGGACAAAGCATTTAAAATACGTCCTGATGGAACCCGATGTATCAAGAATCGAATTTGGTTACCACTTTTTGGTAATTTGAGGGATTTAATCATGCATGAATCCCATAAATCAAAGTAATCCATCCATCCAGGTTCTGACAAGATGTATCAGGATCTAAAGAAACTCTATTGGTGGCCTAACATGAAGGCAATCATTGTTGAGTATGTTGGCAAGTGTTTAACATGCTCTAGAGTTAAAGCAGAATGTCAGAAGCCATCTGGATTACTAATACAACCATATATTCCTACATGGAAATGGGAAAGAATAACAATAGAGTTCGTTACAAAACTACCCAAAACATCAAGCGAACATGACACAATTTGGGTCATTGTAGACCGCCTTACCAAATCAGCACATTTCATCCCTACCAAAGTGACAGATAGTATGGAAACCCTTACAAGGTTGTATATAAATGAAATAGTCTCACGGCATGGAGTGCCGATATCCATCATCTCGGATTGTGATAGTCATTTCACATCTAGATTCTAGCAGTCAATTAGATATGAGTACGACATATTATCCTGAGACAGATGGACAAAGTGTGAAGAATACAAGTAATCTTTGATATGAAATGAGAAGGAACTTAGTGAGAGAAAGTGGAAAGATGGATGTATTTGAGAAAGAGAGAGAGTAAGAAACATATAATGCATAAATGAAATGAGAATACAAAACCAACCAACACCCTCTCCAAGGCATAGAGAGGGTATTTATACCCTAATGATGGCCGACCATGGGCCTTGATGGGCTTTCCATGGGCCTTGGGCCATGTTAGCTTATGTTACTAAACATATGAATAACTACGGGCTAAGACTAATACATATTGGAAGTGACCGATACTTTTCTTGTTTCTAACAATCTCCCCCTAAGGGAGGTCACTCCAATTTACAAAACTTTAAACCTAGCATACTATGCTTCATCTTTAGTCTTCAGCTCGTAAACTTCATTTCTTGATTTACTCTTGTGAGTATGTTGTAGTGATTAGTGACTTTGGGATCGAGCTTGTTCCTTTATCTTTAACTTGTATGTGAGAATGTGATCTTGAGCATCTTGAGATCATCAACCAAGCATAATCTCTTCGCCATCTTAATGAACTTTGCCATCTTGTGAAACTTGTGACTTTGGACCGACATGCTCATACCTTTCTTGATTTGTTGACTTGAAAAGCTTTAATGTTGCATCTTTCTTGGAATTCTTTAACTTTAACACTACG
>BQNB010005714.1:0-100849 GCA_026074375.1 Tanacetum coccineum
CCTACCCGGTACGAGTTATTACCTAAACATCATACAAGGGAGATTAGTAACAAATTTTATTTTTCAAGAGATATGCTAGAATCATAATTTAAAAAAAATTACAAAATGACTTGTCATAAAATTTGTGCCATTTCCTATCTTCTTTTGTTAGAAAAGTGACTTAAACTCTAGGGGCGTTTGGTAAATTTGTGTAACTTGGCCACCAAGTTTGTTTAGCTTATAAATAGGGATTGATGGGTTTAGTTTTCTTTGTACCTTGAATATTTGTTGTGTACCGTATAAATTAGGGTTTGGTTATTTGAATAAAGTTTCCGCTTCGTTTGTTCGAACTTTGTTTGTTCGTTTGGTACTTTTTGATTACCAACAAGTGGTATCAGAGCTGGTCGATCATTTGGTTTCTTCGAATTTAGGGTTCTCGATTGATTCGATTTAAGAATCGATTGATTGTCTATCGATCTTTGTGGGGATTCGAGTAGGTTCGATTTTTGGGTTCTTCTCTGGGAATCGTTTGGATTTGTGTTGAAGAATCATCTTCTTCAATTCGTTTGGGTAATTGTTTCTTTTAGGGCTCATACCGGGTTGAAGATGAAGAAGAAAAAGAAAAAAAAGGTTAGTTTTTGGTTCGTTTGGATTGAAGTTGGTTTTTTGATTGTTTAAAGAATTCGTTCCGCGTTACTGGAATTCGTTTGGATTTGGAATTGTCGGATACGGTGGAGTTTTCAGATTCGATCGTTTGATTTGTTTTGGATCGTTTTCAGATTCGATCAATTGGTTTTGTTTTTGGATTGTTTTCGGATTCGATCGTTTGTTTTGAATTTGGCTAGCATCTCTAGCGTTTGAAAATTTGAATTTGAAGACGAAGATTCGTTTGGTTTGAAGTTTCGAATGGAGTTGAAGTCACGGTGGAGATTGTTAGAAAAAGTGACTTAAACTCTAAGGGGCGTTTAGTAAATTTGTGTGACTTGGCCACCAAGTTTGTTTAGCCTATACATAGGGATTGGCGGGTTTAGTTTTCTTTGTACCTTGAATATTTGTTTTGTACCGTATAAATTAGGGTTTGGTTATTTGAATAAAGTTTCCGCTTCGTTTGTTCGAACTTTGTTTGTTTGTTTGGTGCTTTTTTATTACCAACATCTTTTTAAATTCTCTCTCGTCTACACAACAAATAATATACATGACATGTGATTGTGTGGATGTTTTTATGTAATGGTTGGATCGTTTCAGATTCGATCAATAGGGTTATTGATATTGGATCGTTTTCGATTCGATCGTTAGTTTGAATTTTGGCAAGCATCTCTAGCGTTTGAAAATTAGAATTTGAAGATTAAGATTCGTTCGGTTGAAGTTACGGAAGGGTTCAAGTCACGGTGAAGATTTTTAGAAAGAGACTTAAACTCTAATGGGCGTTTGGTAATTTGTGTGACTTGGCCACCAAGTTGTTTAGCCTATAAATAGTGGATTGAAGGGTAAGTTTTCTATGTACCTTTGAATATTGTTTCGTACCTTGAGAATATTGTTTTGTACCGTATAAATTAGGGATGTTATTTGAATAAGAGCTTCCGCTTCGTTAGTATCGAATTGTTGTTTTGTTTTTCGTGCTTTTAATTACTGTTAGTACAAAATTCGTGTCGGGTTGGCTAGGTGCTGGAAGTCCCTTGTCGGGTCGGGCTTCCAAGTGACTTGAATGATGGATCTTGTACTAGAGCAAGAGAAGTGATGATTTTCTGCACAATTAAAAGTAAACCGTTAGCCTTACCGTGGGGACGGACCCCACGATTAGACTCCGGCGTGAGAGTAAGTATTCATATTGTCAGAGTATGTGTCAGAGAGAATAAGAATAATTGTGTACCTTTTGGGATGTACTGTGACTCCTATTTATAGGTGTCTAGTACTAGGGTTTCTATATTTCGGTTACTTTAAGTAGTGGTCGTAGTGGGTCCCTTCGGGTACGGGTCCATGTATAATCGTGTTTGCGGACGCGAGTGTTCTTCCGCGGTCAGTGTTTGTCCGCGGAGGCGCACGGGTGCGGTTGAGAAGATACTCGCGTGCGTCTTTGAAATATCCGGAGCATGGCTCTTGTCAGGCTTAGCAGTCCGGCTATTTGCTGCATTGGGCCTGGGCCCATATACGTATATTATGAACTAAGCCCAGCAAGCTTGGTGCTCATACTATACGTTATCAAGTCCCCCCAGTCTAGTTTTGCTTACAGTACCGTACAGATTATAGCGTGCGTGAGCCATTACTAGACTAAAGTTCCGCGATCAAAATTTTCATTTACTCTTCTGTTACTCCTGCGGTCCTTTGTACCGTTTATGGCATTTTTTTTTTTTGTTGTCGATGGTTACAGTTGGACTTTTCATGTCCTTTCATCTTCTGCATGATTTGACCGCCTGGGTCCCACATCCAGCTGTTATCATCATCTTTTTACTATGTTTTCGCGCCGTTGATTGGGAAGTGTCCTGGCACGTGTCGTCATCCTACCTTAACCTAACTTAAATATACCATGGGTATAAATAGTCGATTCGTGCTTTACTGTTTCCTTTTTTCATCTCTTTCACTCTTCCGCCATTGTTGATAAATTTTCAAGGTTTTCTAGTTGCATAGTCCCTCTTGTTCTAGTCTTTCTTCTTGAATCCTGTTAATCTCTTTGACTTCTACCTTTATTATGGGCAGTAATACATCTATCAAAACTGTTCTTACACAAGAGACACTGATGCTATTTGTGCTAATATTTGTTCCCAGAAGTCAACTCAACGCCAAGCTCTGATGCAACTATGCATAAAAGATCCACAGGTAAGTTAGAATGAACACCCGATTTTTGATATGCCAAATATCGTGTTCTTTTCTATCGTCTTTGTGTCTGTTCTCAGTCCCTTTTCCGCATCCATTAACCCAATATCCGTGTTTGATCTGCAAGGTTTTTCCCCATATTTTGAAATCATGTGCCTGGTTTGCAATATTGAACCGATGTCAGTTTTGTTTCTTAATTTCTTATACACATAATTATAAAAACGGATGGTTTGGGTTCACTAAGCGTCCCAACGTCCGTGCATGCTTCCAAGAATTTAGATTCCGTGAAGAATTGGAATGATCATTTTTTCTGGGTTGATGAGTTTGTGGTTCCTGCCAATGCTCAGTTTAGTTGGTTTTCGGGTTCCAATATTGTAAAGGATCGAGCTCCTGCCCCCTCTGAATATAATGTGGAGCATGTTAATGCCCTTATTGCTCAAGCCTCTCCGTTCCTTAGGTTCCCGGAAGAATTTCTTTGCTGGGTTGGCATAAGCCGTAATTACCTTTGAATAAAGATAGTTATCCCGCTTATGAGTAATGAGGACGGAGAGGATGGGTTCTTCTTTCTGTATGCACCTTGATTATTGTTTACATTTTTCCTATTTTTCACTTATTCTTTTTCCCTTGTGTTTTTTTTAGTGATGGATTTGAATGCTTTCATCCGCACTGCTGATCCTCGCAAGGTAAGGATTGTTGAGAGACCAAGAGCTGAAAATGAGAGCCCTATTGTTACCGTGGCCAAACACCGCACCGTGACCTTACTTCCGACCTCCGTGGTCCGTTCCTCCGGAGAGTTGTCGGCCAGTGTGGAGAGGGAATTTGTTGGAGATGCAAGTGTGGGTGGTGGTGGAGATCAAGGGTTTGATTCCGCCGTTGGCCAGGAAATTGTTGGGCCATCTGTGCCCGTTGCCGCATCTGGAGCTACCGTTCCGAAGCCCCATCGTTCGAAGAAGAAAAGAGTGATCTATGACAGTGAAGGACTGCCTGTCGCTCCCCTTCCACCCAAAAGACTAAGGACTGATTATGGGACTGCTGGTGGTTCCTCTACTGGAGGTAAATCTCTTAGTGCTCTAAACAGGTTGCTTCAGGATTCTCTCTTAACGGTAGAGCAGGGTGTTCCAGCTCTTCCTACCTTACCCTTTATTACTTCTTCCGTGACAGCTTCACCTTTGGAGGAGGGCGGAGATCGTACTGACTCCGTTACTGGCCCCTCCTTGCGGACCATAGGTCCTTCTGTAAGGTTCGTAGTCCTCTCTGATTCATCACATCACTCAGGCGCTAATTCCGCGGGTCCTGAAGTTGATTCTCTTGTCAGGTCTACTGCTCCGATTATGACTGAGGCTATTACTGTTGCTACCACGGTGGCTATTCCTGCTGGTATTAGCAAAGATAAGAGTGCTCTGCATCCGTCCGTTTTTGGTTCTTCAAGCTCATCTGAGAAGACGGATCGTACTCTTAGCCTTTTTACAGGGAGATCGGGTAGTGGTTTTGATGCTGGGAGCATCCGTGCGGAGGAGAGTGTAGGTGCCGGCTCAGAGGAAATTTATGTTCCTGAGTGGACGGTGACCAAGGGTTTTGAGATGAATGACGGGCGTTTGTGTGCCAACATGATTGATCACTTCACTCCTCCTGCCTTCTTCAAGACTGTCCGCGGGATGGAGCATGAGCAACTATTTACTGAGTTTAATGTGTCAACCGCACGTAACTTGAGTTTGAGCTCTGAGGTGAGGATGCGTGCGGAGTATAATATCTTGGAGAAGAGGAAATGGAGAACACTTGCGGAGGAGAAAAATACTTTGTTGGAGGTGAAAGACAAGGAGATTGAAGATTTGAAATCTCAACTTCTTAGGGCGAGGGAGGAGTCCGCGGAAGTGACCCAACTCCGTGCTCAGGTATCTGGTCTTGAGGCCACCGAGAACTCTCTTCGAGAGGAAGTCGCTTCTGCTAAGGACCGCAACACTCTTCTTGATCAGGAATGTGATTCTTTAAAGCTAAAAGTGACGGGCCTTGAGTCTGCTATTGTTGAGAAAGATCATGAGCTTTCTGAATTAGGAGCGGCTTCTTCCTCCTTGAAGTCTCAGAACCAAAGTCTTGCTGATCAGGTATAGTTTTCCATCCTTAACTATTTTCTTCATAATATTGTGTTCCCCTCTCCTCTCACGTGCATACATGTATTTCTTAGGTGCATGAGCTGGAGGCTTCTTCCACGGACCTCCGTGAGAAGCTGGAGATGTATGAGGACCTCTTGAAACGGTTAGAGGAGTATCAAGATAATCTTATGGAGCCCCTCAGGACTAGATTGGCGGAGATTGATACTGATTTCACCCGGTGTTGTATGCGCTTTCAAGAGAGTTTCCATCCGCACCTCCTCAACGTTATTGCGGGGCGAAGATGGTTACTAACTCATGGGATGAAGCTTCTTGTGGTTAAGTGCCTTAATTCAAATGAGTATATGGAGGCTCTTGGTCATGCCTTTGGTCGAGCTATAGAGAAAGGGATGCAGGAGGGCTTAGCCGCAGGGATTGAGCATGGGCAAGCTGGTAGGTGTTTGACTGATCTTGAAGCTTATATTCCTTCTGCGGAAGATGATTTTAATTCCGCCATCCGTGAACTCCGTGACCTTAACTTTCCGCTTCTTCAAGAGCTTTCCAATAGGAAGGATGCCAGTACTTGGGATATTATGGATCTTCTCCGCTTGGACGATGCCGTGGCTGAGACCTTGGGTATGACCGATCTTCAACCCGATGCAAGTCAGCTAATGGTTCCCGTCCATCATAAGCAGGATAGGGTCATAATTGGGAGCCAAGCCTTGTCCGTTGCTTTGGATATATGCCGTGGGCGAGTGGAGAAAATGGAAAGAAATCTTATTGAACGTCTCCCCTTTTTGAAAGGTGTATTTGCGTCCATTGATGATCCTTTATCCGCTGAGGCTTTGATTGAACCGCCTGCTGAGGTTCCCGCTACTAACGTTTTATCTACTGTAGTCATTGTTCCTCAGGCTAATCCTTCCGTTTCTGTTGAAGATTACGACAATCCGGATTCAGCGGATGTGGTTCCGGAGAACGCTATCCTAGGTTCGGAAAGTGAAGGAAAGATTAATGCCTCATCCGGAGATGGCCTAACGTTTTCTCAACTGGATGAAGAAGCTAGGGATGCTGTATTATGAGCATATTTGTTTTTCCTCCTGCGGTCGCATGTGACCTTGCAATATTTTTTGTAATTAAGATATCCTGGCTATTTATAGTTCGTCCTGTTATAGTGTATACCGCGGCCGTATGTGGCCTTTTTGTTGCGGTACTTTTCATGTAACCGGCTTTACAACAATTTTTAGATATATCCGTTGTATATAAATGTTGTTGCTATCTTTTTATATCACGTGTGATACTTTTATTAGGATAGTCTTGTGAATATTTGTGGGTTATTCTCCCGGCGCCGGGCTTGCAATACCTCTTACGCGCCTGAGCTAATTTTGAGGTTGCTCAACCTTTATTATACGGGATAATATTTTTGTGGAGCATGGCTCCGTGCAAGCATGCTTTAACAATTAATATAACTTTGCAAAGTAAAGATAATTTAAAATTTAAAACTTGTGAGGGTAGCTAATCCCCACTTTTTCATTGAAATTCAAAATATTACAAAATGCGAATAAATACAAATATTGCCCTTCGGAGCATCATGTGCCGGGCGAATTCTTACATTTCATGTATATAACATTTTTTGAGATTACAAATGTTCCACGTTCTTGGCATGTCATTTCCTTTGCGGTCTTTTAGCTTGTAAGCCCCCTTTCCAAGCGATTCTTTAACTTCATATGGTCCCTCCCACTTGGGTCCAAGTTTACCTCCGTCCTGGGCATGACTTGCTTCATTGCTGCGGTAGACCATTTCGCCCGGTTTAAAGCTTGTTCCGCGGACTCTTGAGTTGTAATACTTTTCCATCTTTTTCTTGCTTTTTGCTTCTTGTATGGCTGCTTGCTCCCTTCTTTCTTCTATCAGGTCTAAGTTGATCCCCAAAGCTTCGTTGTTATTAGCCTGATCCACCTCCGTGGTCCGAAGTGTGGGCATGCCTATCTCCGCCGGTATGACCGCTTCCGTGCCGTATGTTAACGAGAATGGTGTTTCCCCGTTACTTGACTTGATCATTGTACGGTGAGCCCATAGGACGTGCGGAAGTTCTTCCAACCAATCTTTGCTTCTTTCCTCAAGCCGTGCTTTTATTCCTTCCCCTAAGCTTCTATTTGCTCTTTCAACTAGACCATTTGCTTGCGGGTGTTTCACAGAGGCAAAGCATTGGCGGATGCAAAGTTTCTCACACCAATCTTTGAATGGATTGTCACGGAATTGCTTTCCATTGTCTGATATGATTTCTCCTGGTAGGCCAAACCTACAGACAATGTTATCCCATACGAACTTCTTCACTTGATTGCCCGTGATGGTTGCGACAGCCTTTGCCTCGATCCATTTGGTGAAATAATCGATGGCAACAATTAAGAATTTGACTTTACCTGGTCCTTCCGGGAAAGGTCCGGCTATGTCTATCCCCCATTTATAAAATGGCCATGGGGACGTGATGGGGGTCAAGTTCTGCTGCGGATTCCTTGGGACGGGGCGGTGTACTTGACAGTCATTGCACTCCCTTACTAATTTCCTTGCATCCATATGCATTGTCGGCCAGTAATACCCGGTTTGGAAGGGGCTGGGCACAAGATAAATGTGGTGGGCCTAATATATTCTTAGTGTTGACATTAGGGCTATGGATTTATTGATAACATTAATGGGAAATGGCTGAGGTAATTCATAACGGGCTGACTGTATGGATATCTAAGCCGGGTCTTAACAAAGAACATGGGCTGATCGTTGTGGTTATAGACAATTTTTGTGGGCCTTAAGTGTGGACACGTTATCGGATTAAGTCGGGCATAACAGCTTATGTGATTAACTGTTGTACATTAAAACTAAATTTGGCTAAATGATTCACTTGGGATGATTTTTTGCCATATTTAGTTGTTAATGGATACAATTGAGATTCAATGCTTATCGGTTGTATTTGAAGATTACAAATGAAATTTGTGACAATGTGACGATTTTTAAGTGACGAGACCGGGATCAATTTGGATAAAGAATCATGAAACTTAAAGGCTAGATTTGGAATTAATTTTTTGTGGCTACGGAGTTAATCAAGTATCACTTATTTGAGATTGAAGTGGCATTTTACGAAGGAGTGTTCTTATTTTATCTTGAAGTCGGGAGCTTGGTTGGATGGCATGAATTCAATAGATATCTTGCTCGAGCTTAATTATAGTTGCTAGACTTGGTTTATATAGTTTCAGCTGTCTAAGGGTTGGACTGTTGAAGACTGGTTAACTATCACTTAAGGAGTTACATTGTTTAGTACTCAGTGTCACACGCTCAGTCGTTGTGGATTAATCGCAGTAGAGGTGATGTGGATGAGTCTCTTACTTTGCCAAGGGGTATTGAGTACTTAGAGAATTTGATTGGAAGCACAAATTCTCAACAATCGTTCTTCCAACATTTAGGCAAGCCGTAAGTACTAGAACGGGGAAAATTCTACTTCAGTTTCAAGTTTGGTATATCTGGTTTGCTTCATCAGTGGTTACTTCAAATAGCGTTCGAAACGGTTGGTAACATGATAGCCAGAGAGAGGTGATGAGTAGAGATTTGATCAGCAATTGATTCTCAAGGGTTAGATCTGAGCTAATTTATTCCTCACACAAGTACTCAAGTAAATTGCTCGTCCATGGTGTTGCTGATTCCGACAAGTCGAAACCAGCAAGGGGGAAGGAGAAGATTCACCCTTGAGCCTTTGCGAAGGAGAAGATTCACCCTTGAGCCTATGCCTTTCTTGATTCTTGAAAGCTTGACATGGAGCATCTTTCTTGAATTTTTTTTAAGTTAGGCCATGCCGGGAAGACAAATGTCCTAACCGCGGAGAATATCAGCGCTTTAACTATGGCTTTGGGTGCATTTCCTTCAGACAAATGGGGAAGTGATACCTTGAGAATTTGTATGCATTTATTTGACTTTCCAGGAGGAAGCGGCTTTCTGGGCTTGTGAGAAGAATTATTCAAGTGTGAGAAGATACGTTGCTGATCCAGATATGCTTACCACCAACGATCTATCACTCATCTTTATTCTTAAAGGAGCAGTAATTATTTGATGTGGTTATCTACCAGTTTCGACTGCTGGCACTTACATTATTCTAAGCTTGTTGTAAAGCTTTGTAAACTGCTCATTGAAGAGGATTGCTAGTTTGGGGGGAAGCTTTGAAAGCTTCTAAATAATGAATATGTGGCATGAATTAGGGGGAAGGCTTGATTCATGCTAGTTTGTGAGGGACGCTTTTAAAGATTCTAAATCAAGCAATATGTGGCTTCGTATTAGGGGAGCTAATTCAGAGCTCTCCTTAACCAGAAGTGTATGGTTACTTAGTTCGTGCCTATTTAAGTTTTTCTCTTACAAAAGTACTTCAAAGATGATTCTTGTTTGGCAGTGAAGACTTGAAGTCAAACACCACAGAAGGACTATCAGCATATGAAGCTCATGGATGTTCTTGTTCTTATATCTATTATTTACTTGTTCGGAAATTTTTGTAAGTAATTCTGTTAAATCAGTTCCGCTAGGGGAAGATTACTTGGGAATTCACCTTTTACATGACGACATTCGAATTACATAGTTTATAATAGTCACATATGAGAGGACTAGAATATGGAAACTAGTGCGTATAGTTTAGAGGCGTATGGGCTATTAAATACCCCTTTATGGCTTCCATAGAAGGGATTGAGTCATTTGGCATTGTCATGTATTTGTATACCTTTTCATCCATTTTCCACTTTAGATCACAAGTCATCTTCCATCTCACTTCTCGTCTCCCCTCTCGGAAAATGGCTATCATGTGGTTTTGACTCACCGCTTGACCACCGGATTCTTAGTAGTATACGTTAGACCTTCATTGTTAGTTTTCTCATTCCTTTGTCCTCTGCAGAACTTGCTGGGTCAGGCTAGCACTTCTGCATTTATCTTTTGTGTTGAGGACTTGGACACTGACGAGGATTTGGGGAGCGTGGTTTGCATGCCCTAATTTGAAGATCCTCGTTTTGAGATTTTGCCGTGACCGTATGTGGTTTATTTTGTATGCCGTGGCCGTATGTGGCTATTGCGGCTTTATTGTAAATTGACATTAACTTTGTAAGTTTAATATCTTAATCGTACGGATTCGTTGTTGGTTCCCGTACCATAACAGTTTTTGGTGCTTTGTTCGCTATCTTTTGTTTATTACTGGTGTACGTTCGTAATAGATAGTCTTATGAATATTTGTGGGTTATTCTCCCGGTGCGGGGCTTGCAATACCTCTTACACACCTGAGCTAATTTTGAGGTTGCTCAACCTTTATTATACGGGATAATATTTTTGTGGAGCATGGCTCTTGTTGCATGCTTGCTTTAACATTAAATAACTTTGCAAAGTAAAGATAATTTAAAATTTAATAAACTTGTGAGGGTAGCTTAATCCCCACCTTTCATTGGAAATTCCCAAATATTACAAGATGCGAAATAATCAAGATATTGACCTCCGGACATCAATGTGCATTCATAGGGCGATATTCTTACATTTCATGTATATAACCATTTTTTTGAAGGATTTACAAATGTTCCATTGTCTTCGGCAATGTCATTTAATTGGCGGTCTTTTGAGTTTAAGCTTCTTATACAGCGATCTCTTTACTCTTCATATGGTCCCTCCACTTGGGTTCCAAGTTTTCATTCGTCTTGAATGGTCTTGCTTCCATTGCTGCGGTAGACCACCTTTATCGCCCGGCTTGATACTTGTTCTAGCGGACTCTTGTGTTGTAAATATTTTTCCATATTTTTCTTGCTTTTTAGCTCTTTGTATAGATGCTTGCTCCATTCGTTCTTCTTGAGGTCCATGTTGATTGCCAGGCTTCGTTGTTTTTTTAGCTTGATCTTATTCTCTGCGGTGCGAGAAGTGTTGGCAAGCCTATTTATGTCGGGATGACGGCTTCCGTGCCGTATGTCTTTGAGATAGGGTTTCCCCAGTTAATTGTCTGGTTATGGGTGTAGGTGTGCCCATTGGTCTTGCAGGTCAGTGCTGTATATACAATCCATGCTTCTTGCATAAGCATTGCCTTTTTGCCTTATCGTGTAGGTGACGCAGAGCGGGGAAAAGACAAAGCACGGCGACCCTCCCCACGTCATTCTTTTATCTTTAAACACCCAAACCTTCTCCCTCTTCTTTCCACTCCCTCCACACTCCCCCTCTCTCACCCCCTCCCTTTCATCCCGTTGTTGTTGTTGAGAGAGATAAGTTAGGAGAAGGAATAAGGCAAAGGCTTGATGAAGAGAGCAGGGATTGGATAGAAGAACTTCCCGAATGTCCTATGGGTCACCGTACAAAGATCAGTCAATAACGGGGAAAACACCTTTCTCATTGACTTACGGCACGGAAGCAGTCATCCCGACAGAATAGCATGCAACACTTCGCACCGGCAGAGATAGATCACGCTAAAAACAACGTAGCTCTGGCAATCAACTTGGAACACTTCATAGAAGAAAGAAGGAGCAAGCAGCGATACAAGGGCAAAAAGCAAGAAAAAAGATGGAAAATATACAACTCAAGTTGTCGCGCAACAAGTATTCATGCCGGGCGATATGGTTCTACCGCAGCAATGAAGCAAGTCATGCCAAGGCGAAGGATAAACTTGGAACCCAAGTGGTGGGACCATATGAAGTTAAGAAGCGCTTAGAAAGGGTGCTTACATAACTCATAGACCGCCCAAGAAATTGCATGCGAGGACATGGAACATTTGTAATCTCAAAAAATGTTATATACATGAAATGTAAGAATTCGCCCGGCACATGATGCTCCGGAGGGCAATATCTGTATTTATTCGCATCTTGTAATATTTTGAATTTCAATGAAAAGTGGGGATTAGCTACCCTCACAAGTTTAATTTTAAATTATCTTTACTTGCAAAGTTATTTTAATTTGTTAAAGAATGCATGCAGGAGCCATGCTCACAAAAAATATTATCCCGTATAATAAAGGTTGAGCAACCTCAAAATTAGCTCAGGTGCGTAAGAGGTATTGCAAGCCCGGCGCCGGGAGAATAACCCACAAATATTCATAAAACTATCTATTTACGAACGTACACCAGTAATAGACAAAGATAGCGAACATAGCACCGAAAAGCGTGTTATGGTACGGACCTACACGAATCCGTACGATTAAGATATTAAACTTACAAAGTTAATGTCAATTTACAATAAAGCCGCAATAGCCACATACGGCCACGCATAATAAAATAAACCAATACAAGGTACGGCAAAATCTCGAATCGAGGAAATTCAAATTTAGGGCATGCAAAACCACGCTCCCCAATCTCGTCAGGCGTGTCCATGTCCTCAACACAAAAAGATAAATGCAGTAGTGCTAGCCTGACCCAGCATGTTCTGATGAGGAAAAAGGATGAGAAACTATGGAAGGTCTACGTAATAAGATCGGTGTCTAGGTGAGTCAAACACATGATAAGCCATTTTCGAGAGGGAGAGAGTAGTGAGATGAGTTGGACTTGTGATATAGATGGAAAATGGATGAAGGATACAAATGACTTGACAATGCCAAATGACTCCACCCTTCTTTATATGAAAGCATAGAGGGGTATTTATAGGCCCATACGCCTCTAAAACTTTACAATAGTTGCCTATTCTAGTCCTCGCATATGTGACTATGATTAACTATGGTAATTCTGTAATGTCGTCATGTAAAAGTGAATTCCCAATAATCTTCCCCTACGGGACGATTTACAGAATTACTTACAATAATTCCCGAACAAGTACATATTGATTAAGAACACGAATTCCATGAAGCTTCATATGCTGATGATGTCTTCTGGGTTTTTGACTTAAGTCTTCACTCAAACATGAATCATCTTTTTAGTACTTTGTAAGAGAAATACTTGTAATAGGCACGAACTATTGTTAACCAATACACTTCTGTCTAAGGAGAAGCTTCTGAATTAGCTTCCCCATTATTCGTGCCACATATTCATTGATTTAGAAGCTTTAAAAAGCTTCACCCTCCAAAACTAGCAATTGAATCAGCTTCCCCCTATTTCCATGGCCACCTTTTCATCTATTTAGAGCTTTTCTAGGATTCCCACCCCAAACTAGCATCCTTCTTTGAGACAGTTTCAAAGCTTACTAACCAAGCTTAGAATAATTAAGTGCACAGCGAAACTGGTAGGATCCACATCAACATATTACTGCTCCTTTAAGAATCAGAGTAGTGTTTGATCGTTTGGGGTAGAATTTTTGGTATCAGCAAAGTTTCTTCTCACACTTGAACTAGTTCTTCTCACACCGCTTTCTCCTGGAAAGTAAATAATGCAACAAAAGTTCTCAAGTATCACTTCCTCCTATTTGTCTGAAAGAAATGCACCCAAAAGCATAGTTAAAAGCGCTGATATTCTCCGCAGTTAGGACAGTTGTTTCCCTGCATGCGCCTAACTTGTAAAAAAAATTCATGAAAGATGCTCTAGAAATGTCAAGCTTCAAGAATCAAGAAGGCATAGGCTCAAGGGTGATCTTTCTCCTTCGCAAAGGCTCAAGGGTGAATCTTATCCTTCCCCCTTGCTAGGTTTCGGACTTGTCGGTAACAGCAACACTTGGAGTGCATGAATTACTTGAGTAACTGTTGTGAGGAATAATTAGCTCAGCTTAGCCCGTGAGAATCAATTGCTGATCAAATCTCTACTTATAACCTTCTTTGACTATCATTTTACCAACCATTTTGTACGCTATTTGAAGTAACCACTGTTGAAGGCAAACCAGATTTACCAAACTGATAACTGAAGTTAGATATTTTCCGTTCTTGTGAACTTAAGCTTTGCGCTAATGTTGGAGACGATGTGGAGAATTTGTGCTCCAAGCAAATCTCTAAGTACTCAATACCCTTGGCCAAAGTATGAGACTTTCATCACCTCTTGCGATTATCCACAACGATGAGCGTGTGACACTGGAGTACTACAATGTAACTCCTTTAAAGTGATAGTTAAACCCAGGTCTTCACATCCAACCCTTGAATGTGGAAACTAGATAACCAAGTCTTCAATTAAATTAAGCAGAGCATGTTATCATTGAAAATCAGCATCCAACCAACCCGACTTCAAATAAAATAAGTACACGCCTTTCAGTAAAATGCCACTTCACATCTACAATATAAGTGATAATTTGATTAACTACGTAGGCCACAAAAAATTAATTCCAAATCTAGCTTTAGTTTCATGATTCTTATCAAATTGATCCCGGTCTCGTCACTTATAAAATCGTCACATTGTCACATTGTTCATTTACTCTCAAATACAACGATAAGCATTGATCTAATTGTTCATTAACAACTAAATATGGCAAAAAAATCATCCCAAGTGAATCATTTAGCCAAATTTAGTTTTAATGTACAACGGTTAATCACATAAGCTGTTATGCCCGACTTAAATCGATAATGTGTCCACACTTAAGGCCCACAAAAATTGTCTATACACAATGATCAGCCCTGTTTTTGTTATGACCCGCTTACGATATCCATGCAGTCAGCCGTATGATCTACCTCTGCCCATTTTTCCATTTTGTTATCACAATTTCTAGACCTTTCAACACTTGAATTTTTAGGCCCACCTCATTTGATCGTGTGCCGCCCTGATTTTGTTATACCTTGCCTGACATTAGATAAATAAGAATCCGAATGATTCTCTAATTTAGCCAACCCTTTTCTTTTTTCTTTTATTTCCTTATTCTCTTTATACCCATTTTCAGGTAATCCCACATCTAATTTCAACACGCCACATCTCTCTTTTTTTTTTATTTTTTTTATTACTTACTAATACGGAAGCATTAAAGGAAACAAAATTCCAATACATCTCTATTCTCAATCTTCTGGACCAACACACTCATTTCACAAACATCCATATTTTCCTTATCAATCGTGGTTAGCAACGACTGGTTTCACAAGCCCACCACCGACGAAAGAATCAAGACAATTGGCTTCAAGATCCTTTTAATTTGGGTCTCAGGTAGGTGTATGTGATCAAGGTTGTGTCTTTTGAACGAAACTAAGATTGAGGGTGACATACTTGTTATACCTCAATCTTTATTTTCGAAAATGAAAGAAAGAGCTATGGCTTATAAGATCGATGATCATGTAAATTTTGTGTGATTGGATCTTTAAAGTTCTGAATGTTAATGGTACCACACGAAACTTGAATCTGAGATCACATCTTTGTTTTATATTATTTTGATTTGAGTATTGGAGATGATGTGGAGATGGAATATAGAGTAGTCTTTGTTGATTGTTGTGGCTGGTTGTGATAGTTTTCCGATGTAGTGATGTTTGATTGAGGATGGTGTTGTTGATTTGAGTTGATGTCGAGTTCTGTTTGTAACTTCTTCATTTCGTCACCGAACTCGTTGAGTAGACACCGAGTTAATCTCGGTAAGAACCGAAGTTAGAATAGGTTTGAGTCTTGTTCGGTTCTTCAATACCTAAACTCGTTCAATGGTCCTCATTGCTTAATAAACTCGTTCGATCCTTTTTGCTTTCAACTCGTTCGGGTCCTTCTACAGGTGGCACTCGTTCGGTTTCCATCTTTGCTTAAACTAGTTCGGTCCCGAATGGTAAAACTCGTTCGGTCCACAAAAGTTAAAGACTCGTTCGGTCCACAAAGTGTCTTCACTCGTTCGGTGCATGCTGAAAGCAACTCGTTCGATTGCTTAAAGATTGAGCTCGTTCGGTTCATGTTGGAATGTCACTCGTTCGGCTCCATTGAAAATCAACTAGTTCGGCTCTTGAGCAAATGACTAGATCGGCACTTTAAAGGTTGAACTCGTTCGGTTGTCACAAGACTCCAAAAAGTTCTATGTGGCCTTTCTTGTATTCATCTTATTCAGACCATGACCAAGAACAGAATAAGCCAATCCAAAACCTTGAATATGCTCGATAAACATAAGCTACTAGTAAGCTGAAAAACAGTTAATGAAGCCCAAAATGTATGTTTGAACAGTAAACCCAAATAAGCATACGAAAAAATCTAAAAAAAATTGAAGTGTGGGGACTTTTAGACAAGATGGGAACCACCGAATGATAAACAATGGACAAAAATGACAGAAAGTGGACTCAGACCATAACGAACCATAAAGATAACCCGACCCAAGGAGTATGTTTGCCATGGCTCATGGATACCAATTGAAGGTCTACGCAACCAATGATCGGGGGGTCTAGTGGGAGTCAAACCCACATGATAGCCATTTTAGAGAGAGAGAGGAGAGTTGTGAATGAGAGGGACTTGTGATATTAGATGGAAAATGGATGAAGGATACAAATGACTTGACAATGCCAAATGACTCAACCCCTCTATGGAAGCCATAGAGGGGTATTTATAGCCCATACACCTCTAAACTATACATAGTTTGCCTATCTAGTCCTGCGTTATGTGACTATGATACTACTATGCGTAATTCTGTTATGTCGTCACGTAAAGTTGGAATTCCCAAACAAAACTATATTACCATTAACTGACGAAAGGAGCTGCGCATGCTTTTTCGCGCCCTCAGGCACGAGTTACTCCCATGAACGTTAAAGAAGAGCAAAGGACAAAGAAGTCCCCCGGCAACAGCATTTCATCAGCATTGTTACGATGGGGACGGAGAGTTGCTCTAGGCACGGTTGCAAGATAAGGACAGCTTCAGTAAGATTTGCAAAAGGTCCGTCCACAAAAACCAATCCAGGACCTCATCCATACCAGAATCTTTTCTTAGACTTCAACAAATGAATCAGGGAAATCACCTCTTCAGAGCCTTTACCGCGTCAGATAATTGGTCTTAGTAGTCTTGGATTGTTTGCCACGACGACGGAAAGTGCGGGTCCCAGACAATTCCATGCTCATATCCGGCGACAAAACCTTCTTGCATTCCCATACAATCCACGGCACGGCCTAAAGCAATGACCCAAATTTCCTTGGTACTCGGGGGATTTCAAAACATTTTTACCATAGAAGATCCATCCGTACGTCAACAACCACCTTCGCCCAGCCAGGGTAGTCAGGTAGGCAGGGTAAAATTCCTCCTCCAAGAGACCGGACACATCCATCACGTGTGCCTCAAGTTCGGCCACACGATTGTACAATTCTTGAGCCTGTTCTTCCTGCTGAGCTTCCATCTTTTCCTTAAAGTCACTGAAAGCAGAATGAAGAGTGGAAACCTGCAAGGATAAGAAGTGTTAAAAAAAAAAAAAAAAACCGTAACAGGACGAGCGGGAATAAAGTCATACTCGATGCAAGTCCATCTCTTTCGGAGGACAAGGAACCCCCCCCCCCCCCCCCCCCCCCCCCCCCGAAATCAAGCTCCTGGCCTCACCACAGGCAGCTTGAGAGTCATCAAGGGCGGACTTGAGATATGAAGCACGGGAATCAAGGAGGGAGATGTCAGTATCCTTCTGTGAAACAACATTCTTTAGAGCCGACACCTCTGTGCTCAAAAGGGATTTATCCGCAGCCACAAAAACGAGAAACTGATCACGGAGAACGACAGGACCTCCGCGGGACTCCGTCTCCTTTCACTCCAGCAAAGACTTCAAGCCTAAGCAATCTCAGCATCTTTTTCCCTAAGAAGAAACACACCGAGGCATTCATATTTACCTTGAAGTTTCTCTTTAAGTTGTACGATCATGTTCTCAGCACGGGACCTCACCTCCGACCCAAGACATATCTGTCGTGCCGCTCCCACATTAAACTCCGCAAACAATTAATCATAATCCATATTACGGATGTGTGGAGGAAAAAAAGCCGGGGGGGCGACAGAGGATAAACCAAGTTCGACAAGAAAAGCCGTCATCTAGCAGAGAGTCGTTTGGTTATGTGCCAGCGAGGAATATCCAAAGCTTGGGCATCTTCGAATTTCAAGACGGTCGGTCTATAATTGAGGCATTCGACTCCTCCGTCGTCTTCGCGCTGGAGAAGAACTGCCCACGCCCGACGTGGGTAAAACCAAGCGTCTTACTCGGATAGAAGTCACAATTTCAGCTGCAGTGTACGCGCAGCGCAGGAACTAGCAAAAAATGAAAATAGTTATACAGGTATAGAAAAAATCAAAGAAAAATGGCAAGTACGAATATACCTCGGCACGGTAACATGGGTGGGGATGTCCGCCGGAGAAGAAGTCCCTAATGTAAGGGAACCTTCCGGAGGATGCATCAGACTAGCAAGCGGACATTCCCACCTGTCCAGAAGCTAGGTCTAGGATTGATCGTCTCATCTTTAGCAGGAAGCAGGGTCGCTTCGCTTTAACTACTTCTTCTATATTGGACCTTCTCCGGCTGCCTCTGAGCAACATCTTTCTCAGCCACAGTCCACATCACATTCCGGGTCTGTTGGATTCAAGAAAGCACCCTCCGGAATGACGTTCTCTTCAACAACATTTCCTTCCGCAGAAACCTCAGCACCAGCGCCAGAGCCACTACCGCTCGCTTGATGTGCCGCTGCAGGAGCATTTAGGGAAACGAAGCAATGTTTTATACTATCAAACAACGTCATTGCTACTCACCTTTTTGAACATTCTACGCTTGTACTTCCGAGGGTCAGCGGTAGTGATATAGTCAAGCAACCCCATATCTGCAAAATAAATACCAAAAGACTAAACACCTTACACAAAAATATATATATAAAAAAAAAACATTCCCACAAAGGCTAAGTACTTTCACCCACCCGTTCTATCAGGTCCCTCAAAAGCTGGATAAGTATTTTCACCAAACGGATAGTAAGGACTTAAACCCACAAGAGCTAAGAAGCATTCCGGATACCGCCGGAAGGGAGCTTTATTAGAAGAAAGGACCTGACTGCTTGTTATTGACGAGCAGTTAGTTGGGGAGCCGGATCTCCTTCTCCAACACGCCCCCAGTATACAAGGAACAGAGATTGGAACACTCGGGTAATCAACCCAGAAAAAATGGTCGCCCAGTTCTTAATAGATTCCGGAGCTTCGCGAGACAAGAAGGAGCAGTAGGGAACGTTTGCAAACGAAAAAATCCTCACTTTAAATACGCGTATTAAAACGCTACGGAAAACAGCCCCAACACAACTTCGACGGGCCAAGGATCAAGTAGCGTGTCAAAAACCTCAATGGTTAGAGATATACGAGCGCAACAAATGGGGGATAATTGAGAAATATGTATACGGAAATATTTGAGAACGGCTACAAAAAACTTGGTAAGAGGGAATTATATAGCCACTGTAATAAAAAAAACTAGTATAGGAACCCACTTACCCTCAGGAAATTGGGGTGATAGTCCCTATCCCCGCCCCGGCGCGGTAGGATGAACCTCAACGGGAATATATTATCTTTTGCAAAAGCTCTATAACATTTTAGGGTATAATAGAATGTATATTAGCCATTTTGAGAACACCCAAGATAAAATGCCTCACCTGAATTCCTCGAAAACAATGGGAAACGAGGAATGTGACGCACGGGAGAAGAGGTAAAAGCTAATAAATTAACAATGAGGCAGAAGGATTTCGAGAAGAGAAAAAACAGTAAAAACAAGGGGTATTTATACCCTTGAGATAGTTTATCCTAACGATACTTGGATGGAACGCCACCGTGTGTGCCGTTGTTGTGGGCTTGCCACCACCCCACCCCAACTTGCCTATTCGACGATAGAAAAGGCATGAAATTGGTGAAAAGCTGCCACAAGTCAGAAGTAAAAGGACCGCAACGCTCACGTAATTGAGCATGTCAACAACTCAGAAGACGTACAGCAAAAATACAGAACGCAAGGAGGAAATAAAGTAGAAGTCTAGCATTGATCACCGCACGCAGGAAATAACCCACGGGCAATATCATACTAGACTGGGGGGACTTGATGACGTATAATGGGTATACCAAGCCTCTATGTTGGGGCCACATTTTCACTCTGGGCTTTATGGCTAAAACCTATCAATAAAGGCCCATGGTATAGCCCAATTCTAGCATGGGTTCGGCCCGAATACCCTAGCGATCGTCCATCAAATCCACTTGTAGACGATCCGTCCGCGGATCCACCTACAAGACGTTCCGTCCGCAGAACATCTGCGTCCGTTCAACATGATTGTCGCGGACCCTTGCCAGACAAGGGACCCACTCCGGCCACTACTTAAGTAACCGAAATACTAGGAAACCCTAGTACTAGACACCTATAAATAGGGGTCACAATACATCCCAAAAGGTACACAATTATTCTTATTCTATCTGACACACACTTTGACAATATGAATACTTACTCTCACACCGGAGTCTAATCGTGGGGTCCGTCCCCCGATAAGTCGAACGGTTACTTTTAATTGTGCAGAAAATCATCACTTCTCTTGCTCTAGTACAAGATCCAGTCACTTGAAGGCCCGACCCGACAAGAGACTTGACACGCTACCAAGCCCAACACGAATTTTGTACTAACATTATTGAAACAACTAATTTATATATAGAATACAAGAGAACATTTTAAACTACGGGCCTAGTCCTAATGACATCCATACTAATGGGCCTTAATACTTGTTAAATACAATATATATCATTAATAATTTCAATCATTCAATATGAAGTTGACTAGGTGGATAACATTAGTTAGCGAGCGTTATTTTCTAAAATTTTGTTTACTTTCAAAGAACAGATGGGAATGTTACATATAAGGCATACATTATAAAAAAGGTTTTGAAATAGGTATTAAAAACTTGAAAATGTTTATGAATTATTTCAACTATAGTGAAAAGTTATTTTACATATAGATGACATCAAAAGATTTTAATTCTTAAACCTTTTCATAAATTTAAAACATTTAATCTATTGTAATATGAAACATTTATAAAGTTGTATGTAACACTTATTTTATCGTGGTGAAAAAAAGTTTATAAAGTCAAAAAGTTTATAAATTATTAATTTGGATGACATTGTAAGCGTTGTGTATGTTCGTAAGAAGGTTTCTATTGTTTAGTAAATTTTCTTTAAATGGAATACCCATATGCCACCACCTATAGATTTTTTTTCCTTAAAATGTTTATACCCATATGTTCCCTCCCACATATAGATTCTCTCCTTGTCATATATCCTCGAATTCATTGTGGTTCAACCAAATCATCTCTCTCATTAGTTCATACTTCATAAAGCGAGGGTTTACACAATGGAATTGACTCATGTATCAAGTTCAACTGACGATACGATGAATTGGTTCGAAGAAAAAGATGTGGCAATGAAATGCCGAGAAAAGTTCAACCGATACAATAAAAGAAAGATTCTTGAGCTGGAATCGTGGGGTTGAGTATTTGCAGATATTGGTTAGGAAATATCGATGATGTCGGTAACATGGATGGGAAAGAACTGGAGTCGCTTTATGTATCGAAAGTTCCATTGGCTTCCCATGCAGATTTAGAACCATATATTCAGAGGATTGCTGATGGGGATACTTCCCCTTTACTCACTAAACAACTAATCACCACTCTCTCCTTAAGGTAAATGATTAGCAACCAACTTTTACTAGTAAACCTTATTTAGGGTTTTTGGTTTAACAAACCAATTTAGGTAGTCAGTACTTACATATTTTACGCGTAAAACCATTTTAATATAGTTCTTACAGTTACTAGTACCTTGTTAAATTTGCTATGGGGCGTTCAGCATTTCTAGAAACAATTAGTGATACTAAGATTATTGTCGGTTTTTTTTTCATTTGTTACTTATTTCCTGATGGGTTGGTTGCATAGCTCTGGAACAACTGAGGGAAGACAAAGTCTATTTTTTTTTATTACCTTTACTTCCCATAGCTCCCAAGACCACTCTTCAAATCGTCAAGCTCGGCTGCAGCTTATAGTTTCAAGGTCTCTCTCTCTCTCTCTTGGTCTTCTTCCATTAAAAATCTATTTCTATATTCTATTACTCTGTCTGTTTGTGTGTTGTGTGTTTGATTCGTGACGGTAATTGTTGTGGTATTTGTTTTGTCTTCGCTTATATTGTGAACTTTCACAAGTGTGGGCAGTTAAATGCACAAAGAATTTTTTTTGCTTTAGGGTTTTCTCGGTTTCATTTGGTGATCAAAAACAATTTTTACCTTTATCAAATATTCTTTACATTGACCAATATATATTATATATATTATTGGATGTACAAGAATCAAGAACTGGAATAAGATAAAATAAAAAATTATTTATTCGTAAAAGTGTAGAAAGGACTGCAATTAATAAAATAAAAGCTTGTTGACAAAATTCTAAAAATTTAATCACTTTATATTATTTCAACTAAACTTAAAAATCTGGTGTGGTACCATTTTTTTCTCTCCTAATTCTTATACATATAAATTAAATGTCCCATATATATCTCTTCTCATCTATGAACTTGTAGCAAACTTTATGTCACTTCATTTCATCTTGGTAAATGTTTCATAAACTTCCTGTAAAGATCAATGCTCTTATCAACTTTATTTTGTGTGTTCTTCGTGAGTCGTGACGATCCTTTTTTTTCTATGGACGACATTTGATTAAAACTAGCAAGAAGCTAGATTGGGATACAGAGCGTTACAATTTATCCATGTATTTTTCATTTTCATAAATCAGTTTGATGAATTTATTTGAAGGGTATATCCTACAAGAGAAGGAGGCAAGATTCTTGAGTTTATTTATGGCAACAAACTTTTCAAAACAAAGGGTGGTTTATCAGCAGGAACAGCCACAACCATTACTTCGCAAGCAAGAGTTCAAACTGAAGGGCAACCAACACGACTAAATCATACACTTGTACGCCCCAAGAGGTATCTTGAGTGGCGACTACAAGCAATCTACGTACGGTCACTTCCTCCTCGGACTTTTTACTCTCCTCAGGTCGAAATTCATCACCATCCCACTTTTGCATCATTCCATCGTTCAAGCACTGAACTTATCCAAGCTTTTTGGAAGGACATATGCAATGGACCTTTCTAATGGAACTTAAGTCCTAGAATCACTCTTCCATGTATCAGAAATCGGTTGTTGACTTGATAAAACATGAATTTGTTGTCTAGCAAAGTGTATTAGCTCAAAATGCGATGAGTTGGAACCAATCAGTGATGGAATGGTTTGATCCCAAAGTTGTGGCAAATGCAAAATATGTTACCTCCATAATGACGGGTTCAATGATTACCATACTTTTGGAGAAATAAAAGCATTACTCAGGGAACATTTACCAATGGTGGAGCGCTGAATACGGGTCCACGGAGAGTTGGATCGGTGTGAACATGGACCCATCGTTTAATGCTCAGGATGTGACCTTCGTTGTGGTTCCAACATTTTCTTACTTTGAATTCATACCATTGCACCTTCAGCATCATAAAGCTTGTGACCATATGGTTTCTAATGCTGTTGTTGGTGACGTAGACTACCTAGAAGATGATCCGGTGCCATTATCCAAGGTTGAGATTGGGAAACAGTATGAGCTCGTTCTTACTACCTTCACAGGTATTTAAAATCCACAACATTCAAAATTTCGCTTTAAAAATCTGTTATGTTCAGATTTAATTTTTTGTAAAACTAAGAAGTTTTAAGGGACCTAAACGTTTTCAGTTTGCTGTGTTTAGTTTGTTTGGAGTGAGTTACTTGCACTACACAGATTATAGGAGACTTGATACAAAACCGATATATACGGAGACGGAGCCAGAAAAATGAGTTAAGGTGGGCCGTAATTATATATTACGGAGTATATGATAAGAGTCGTAAACATTGATACGTTGTGTTTTTATTAAAAAAGGAGGATTTCATTTGACACACATTGAATTTATATACAGAAGAGTACATTTCCAAAAATAACATTAAACAGGAACTTGAAAATTTGTATTTAGTTTTATCAAATTTTTCTTTTTTAATTGGCATGCATTGATTTATCCAAATAGCAATATTATTAAATTGTGAAAGGGCTAAAATAAACTCTTAACATCTAAACTAGATATAAAAAAACAGTTTTATCTTGGACCCATAAATAATAAACACATATCTGCCACAAAAATGTTTCATCTTAAATGGCCCACAAATAATGCATATCTCCCTTTTTTGGTCGTCTTCCCCATCAAAAAATAAACACAGCCATTAATAAACCTCTGCTCTCCTTTATAAATTGTATGTTCTCAATCGTAACACACATGGTAGAAGTGGGATACTTTTGCCGGTTTTTTTGGGGGGGGGGGGGGTTAGGGGGCACGAGCACCGCCAGCCCTGGCTCAGTCCCTGGATTTATACACACCACCACAATTTATATAAAACAAAGTTTTTAAGATCTTAATCTTTTTTTATAGAAAGACTACAAATATATAGAACCAACAAAGAGTAATATAATACAAGCGCCACAGGTTTACTATGAACATAAGACCACTTTATATGAACATAACAATTACTAATACATATTGCGTATGAAAAACTGCGACAAAAGACAAGCATGTGAAACCACAGGCAAATAAACAAAAAGAAAGTGACAAAACACAGGTTTAAATGGAAAAAATTTCCATCAGACCTGGGCCAACAATTTGATTAATTACTTGTGACCACACAAATTTAATGCCATCAAACCACTTTTGAAACGAAAACCAAGCCAAATAAGATGTATTAAGGGTTGGGCTCTATAATAAGTGGTAATATATGAGGTCTTATCCTAGCCACTTATGGGGGAAGACTCTGGTTTTAATTGGTTCTCCAATTAGATGTATTAAGGGTGAGCCCACTGTTGCCGATTTATATCTTTATCTTTATTGATCTTCTCGTGATCCTTTCGAGCTTTTAAGTTGAATATCTTGAACAATTTTATTAGTGTTAGAAACTTTTTTCCCAAACATGTGAGCATTTCTTTCTTTCCAAATGAAGTACCCGGAAGTCCAAATAACCGCTTGCCAAACACTAGTGTAATAGATGGGGACATTAACGTTACTATTAGATGCAAAGTAATTATCAATGTCGTAGTAATTTAACCAATCCTCACCTTCCACACTTGAATATCTTATCCCACACAACATGGCAAAATCACGCAAGTGATCAAGCAATGAGCACACGTCTCCACCACGTTATCGTCTCAACATCGGGATCCTACCCATGATCGTTTTCGTCTTTGCAAGATCGAGATCGTAACGTCGGATCGGGATCGTAAGATCCTACTCTAATGTCATTGTTTAAATAATCTTTGTAATATTATACAAATCTACAAATTATTGTATATCATAAACACAAAATATATGTTTAAGAAGATTAACATGTTGTTTTTTAAATTCTACGAAACACAACCCATAAATTTGTAGTTTTTTAGTTTGTGGTTCGAGAAAAGTAAGATCGGATCGGAGTAGATCTTAAGATCCTATAGTTAAGATCGTATCTATAAGATCTTACGATATTGCAAAACGATCCTATGTAGGATCCGGATCGTTTTCGCTTTGCAATATCGTAAAATCGTAAGATTCTAAGAGATCTTAACAACGATGATATAAACTATATATTGCAATAGAGGGGGGGGGGAGGGGGGGGGGGGGGGGGGGAGGGGGGTGGGGGGGGGTGGAGGGGGGGGCGGGCTCGCATGAAGATCGAATCATACACTAGGTTTAAAAAAGTTTGCATTTTTGCAGAAAAATGTATGAATTATTTCACATGATACCAAATTAATGGAAAACGGAAAAACGGGGTTGAAGCTAGGAGCTACGAAACACAAAAAAAAGTTCCATCAATATTCAATCATTATTCTATTAGTTTCATGACAATCAAATACATCTCATAATTTCAGGTCTTTACAGTATAGATTAGGTATGTGGTCGAAGTAGCTGGGTTTTTTCAAAGGAAGTCCAAACTTTAAGTTTTTATACAGACGTAGCTAATTTTAACGGTGAATATTGGACAAGATATACCGAGAAGGACTAACTAGCAGCGAGCAGGGGTCCCAATCCACTCGTTTAAGGATGGAGATGAGATAGTCGATTTCAGAGCCACCGCCAACAATCAAAATCAGCCTGGTCACTCGTAGTGTATTGGAAATCAAAAGGTGATGTAGTGAGGAGATATTAGTTCATTGTTGCAAGGAGATCGATGCAGCATTTGTGGATCACGGCTACATTGTCTCAAGGAAAAACAACTCAATCGGCCCTTTAGAGCTTTGTATCGTGGAACAAGGCACCTTCAAAAAGATCATGGAACATTATGTTCGAAATGGTGCAACGATGAGCCAGTTTAAGACTCCAAGGTGCACGGAATAATCATATTTTTGTTAGATATCTTACGAATCAATGTACTATCAGCGAGTATACGCGGCAGTGCTTACGAGTGATTTATTTACATGCACAATGTATTCAAGGGTGATTCACTAAAGCCATGCAGAAATATATGCTAAATTGCTATTTTATTATCTTCATTTTGTTAAAAACATCTAGTATGTAGTATACACGTGTGTCATCTAACTAATAATGTAATTTGATTTGTGTTGTATTTGAGTTGTGCCATCATATTCACGTATCGCGTTTGGTCAATTTAAAAAATGGGTAAAGGCCGTTTATTACCAACTTACTTTTTCATTTGTACCGTAATGACCAACTTACTTTTTTTTGTACACATTACACCAACGTACTTGATTGTTTTGTGATAATATCACCCAGATGACCGGTTAGATATCCACGTATTAATTTATTTAATTTTTTATTTTCAATTCAGTAAAAAGAGTCCACCGTGCAAAATAATACACATCCCCTTCATTTTACCGACCCTTTTTTTACTATTAAACCTCCTACATTCATTCAAACTCCCCTTCTTTATACCTTCCACAATTAATAACTTAACCCTAAAAGTTCCCAACCCAAAATTAAAATTATGTCATTCAATTAGTTCTGATGCATCATCCCTTACGAGTGAATGTAATCTTCCTTGATTGAACACACATCATGGACTCGTCACAAATCCTTGAAGGTTTTTTTGTGTGCCCTAACGATACGTAAGTTTAGTTTCTTATTGATCAGATTGTTTTCGTGGTTTTTGATTATGATGGGTTTTCAATAACTGTTGAATATATCCATCGAAAGCTGGTGTGAGAAAGTGTAACAAATTTGTCTGGTATGATCCTGAGTTGGATAATTCATGGTATAGAGAACATTTGTATCACATGTATGGACAGCTTCATCCTCATCAAATGCAAGACATTGATACTGAGATAAGAAGCCAAGAACTATTGATGATCCTTCAAGATGACTTTGCTAGCCTACAAGATGATCACAGACAAAGCCAAAAAAATGCAAGCTTTTGGAAGAAAACGTTCATGATCTTTTTAGCCTTGGTGTTTCTTGTTTATGTAATGAATTAGGTGTAGTAGCCTAATCTTTGTGTAGGTTTGGGGTAGGTTTTGTTATGTAATGAAATGTTATGTAATCTGTTTTAGATATGAATGTGTTTTAGGAATGATAATCGAATATGTTGAAGGCAGAGGTGCACATAGTATTGATTATATATGCCACAGGACAATCACAGACAATCAAAAAACAAACCACCAAAGGGACTTGGGAACATAACACTTTATGTGAACATGGTTTATGGAGAAAATTAACAAATTATCCATTAAACAATGGGTCCTGCATTTCCTTGCTTAATGGTGGTCAAAAGTGTTACATTGTTTAAGACACAAAAAGCCTAGATATATGCAAGGCCCATAAAACTGCATTTTAGAACATGTAATTGTCTTCCACTTTTGACCCATACATATCATGAAAAAATAAGTTAAGTTCCTATACATTCATTACGATCAGGGAACAGCCAAATGATTACTCTTCCACCATCAAAAGCCTGTCAGGTAGTACTACGAGTTCCAAATTTGTCAAACTGAAAAGCTTGTTCAACTTCATATTGGCAATTCTTTCAGGATTCTGCCACGTTTTTCTTATGGTGGATCTAATGCTTTACACTTGTGGTGGCCTTCCTCTTTTTTTTTTGTGCAGGTCCATCTTCAATTGATATGCTTTCCATGTTGCAGGGGGGGGTTTTTTCCCATCTGCAAACTGATGCTTTTGCTTTGCCTTTATCCACAGCAGGTCCATCATCACTAACAGTTGTGTCCACAACCCATACTCCAGATTGTTGAGTAGGTTGGGAATGGATGCTTGGGATAAAAACTTCATGGTACTGCTGATTCATAGGTGCTTCTTTCATGGATTCTTCTGGCCAATTTGCAGGATTAAAATAATCATTCTTTTCTTCATATTCCTGTTCTTCTCTTCTTTCCTTGTCCAACTTGCTTGTTCTTCCATACATTCCCTAAATGCTTGTTCATCTAATTCCAATTGATATTCCTGCACAAACAACATTGATTCAGCATAATGTAGTGTTTAACCTAAGCATGGTATAAGAATGGTATAACATACCTGTTCAGCAGTTAAAATACCACAACTCAGGAGCTTGGAAATATCTCACCTCTTATACATTCCTTTCAAGACCTTCAACCCAACCCCATTTACACCAATTCCAACCAGCTCTAACACCACCCTTACATCCATTCCACCAGCTCTCCACCACCCCTTCCACCTCTAAACACTACCAGCTTTTACACCTACTACCAACTAGCATCATTTACACCACTACCACTTCCATCCCATCATTGCCATCACCTCTACCAGATCTACCACCACCACATAGATGCACACTGCCCCACAAATACTTGTTTATTCCTACCAGGTGGTTTTTTTTCTATTCAGGTTTAGGTTGTGGGTCTTTCTTACATGATAGTTTTTTGTGACCTTTCCCCAACATTCTTACATGTCATAGTCCTACCCACCCTACTTACTGGCTCCCACTAGTTTCACCTGAGGGCTGGGAATATTTGTTTTCTCGAGGTCTGCCGGGCATTTTTCTTATTATTGGTGGTAAAGGTGGAACATCATTAGTCCTCTTCCACATATTTGTCCCAAAACAGTTTAATGAAAAATGATATGAATATAACCTTGCTCCTACTATACCAATGGCTATCATGCATCTTAAGTCGTCCCACATGCATGTAGCCTGCCAAAGCATGCACACAAGGGATACCACTTAATTCCCACAGCCTACATTGACATACCTTGTGTTGCAGACTCACACCATAACTCTCTGATCACCTTTTCTTACTTCCAACTCCTGGAATCCACTTGGATATACAACCCACTCTCTGTAATAAAATAACAGTTTAGTTAGTATATAATTAATTTTATAAATATATACAACAGTTCATGTATTTACCTTTGTTTCTCCTTGAGTATCTCTAACCTCTTCCTTATACTTGGTGTGATTGTGTCTTCTAAGCTGAAAGCAAGCTTATTCATTGCCACTAATCTTTGCATAATGTACAACCTTATCTCCTCCAACTTGGTGATAATTGGTTTCATCCTTGGACCCAGATTGCTCTATTAAAACTTACTAGTACCTCCCTATTCACTAGGTATAAACCCTTTACCAAAAATAAACACATCATAAATTATTGTTTCTTTCAATTTTCGCCACGGGAAAAAATTATGGTATGCAAGCCCAACCCTTTACAAGCACATAAAATTTTGCAAGATTCAATAATTCATGATAAAACTTTTCATAGATTTTAGTCATGTTTATTTTTTTTTTCTAAAACCCATTTGCTATTTATATGAGTCAACAACTAATACGGAGTAATAAAAAGCAAACAAATAAACAACTAAAACACATATAACAATAACAAGTATCGAATAAAAAAACACTTAATATTCATGTAAACGATAAACCGATGACAACCTAATATGGCCAACTAAGGACAATATATATACCTAAATAAGGCTCCCACTTGCGTCAGATAAATCCAATACAAGTCGGACCACATACATCGAGAATCTCGATTGCGCAAACCTTATACAAGTATATACCACATAGCACAAAAGCTGATCAGAATTTTCAAACGACTTCAGGCCCCGACCAGACCAGGATGGAGTCTTCTCCAACCTTAGTAGTAAACTACAAAGTTGTAGCATACTGAGTCGTGGATCTACCATAAAAATTTCAGCGTCTGACTCCTTACGGTTATTTAGTTACGAATTTTTTAGTGAAGTTGTGTCATGCAATCAGCAAACAAATAATTTAAACAAGCACGCGTATAACTAGTTAAATCATCGGATTTGCATGTAAAACAATTAACACTTAATCATAAACCATATATCAACATATCAATACATATTATCCATAATAAACATGCATGTGTTCATCATAGATAATCAATTAAACAAGTAATTATGGTAAACAAGTTAAATAACGACAATTAAAGCAAGTAAACATGCGTTATTTACACGTAAACATTGCATACGACCTAGGGTTTTCTTCTACTAATTTTAAAGATCATCTTGGTCGACTATAAACCAAGAAAAATGCCCTTAAGGGCTGATTAAAATTAAAACCAAGAAAACATGCGAATCATACGTTTTAAGTAGAATTTTATGTTTTTTATGTAATTAACTACACTATACGATAACTCGTGATGCCACTATTGAAATTTAACATATTAGACATGTAATATACACGAGTAAAACGCAGCGGATAATGGAATCATGTATAGCATACAATTAATTAACATAAACACAAGTAACTACCTTGTTTACCTTTTCTTGTTGTGGATTGAACGAGGAACATATTCAAGAACAATAACCAAACAACTAATGAAATATAGATTCTAAAGTAAAAATCCTCTATGGTTTCACACACACATTTATAACAATTCATTTAGAATGCTAGTTCTTTGTACATGGCCGGCCAAGGAAGGGGTACTAGAACCTTTCCTTCGGTTGGTTTTACAACTAAGTTCCTGTACTTAATCGTTAACGTCCGTTAGCCAACAACCATCAAGTAACTATTTAATTAACGACCGTTATGTACTTATCGTGAAATGATAATTAATATACTACAACAATATAGTAATTAGATTATATAAATTGAATCTAAACGTAACGTGTGCGACCTTATAGGCTCACATAATTTCCGAATATATATTTATTTGTGATATGGACATATCCCAACAACTTGTTCTATGTGTTTGTGTTTAAATTCATGGAACAAATTCATAAATCAGGCGGCCATTACAAAGTTTTAAAAGGTTGATCCCATTGCAAAGTTTGTAACTCTGATAAAGGTTGATGTGGTATTTTTGATACCGCATATACTGGTTTAGGTTGGTCGATTAGGACGTAGATATGCGTAAAGAATTGCAAGTATAACGATAAGCAAAGCAACCTGCATAAAGATCATGGTAATATTGTATTCAAGATAGTTTTAGTTATATATCGTCAGAAAATTAGGAAAAACCGTTACCCTCACTAGAGTTGGGTCATTGCTTGGCTCGTCGATAGCTATGTAAGACTCCCTGAGGAACACAAAATGATCATAAGCTTAACTGTTTAAGTGTAGTACTTTGTGTGACTCTCAACTCCTTAACATGTGTCAGTTTATGCTATTTTTATCGTCTGTGTCAAAGTGAAACTTGTGTTTCCAAAACCTTGTGTTGTACGTGTTAACGGAGTTTTGACATATATACCTTTTGTCAATGGTGCCCAAGTCCCTGCATTTCTTTTGGACAGCTTCTATCCTTCTGAATGTTGTTTTAGCATTCGGATCCTTACTGTCAATCAGGTAAATAGACACTTTATTATAAAATTAAATATAGTGACAAAAGAACATATCCTAGAGGATTCTTGATATAAAAAAACACCGAATAATACCTTAGATTCGAGTAACAATGAAAAATCATAAAAAGCGCCATAGACGTCTTCCATACTCTTAGTCCGGTCAATTACTTTTGCCATAAGACCTGGAAATCGATTCCTCAAGTCACCAACATAAGAGGTAAATTATGTGTGTTTAGCTAGATTACTAATCGCACACAAGGTAATCAAAAATTTACGTGTGAATAGTCTAACATTCTGAGGGATAAAACAAGCAAGACAAATATTAAAATGATCATATTTGTTTAAAGTTCAAACCCTTTCGAAAGGTACCTCATACAGAACTAGTTTATAGATTTTACTATTCATCGTATAAAAAGAAAACGATGGCTCCGTTAAACTTACCACGTCTCATTTTGACTACGCCTCTAAAAACTTTAATATTGTTGTAGCATAAAGCTAGCGTTCCAATTGCCATGATCTGATGCAACATCAATCAAACCAGATTCACATGGAATACCTAAGAATAAATGCCGGATATTTAATGTGAGAATCCTAAAGACGTATCTGTGGTATAGCACAAAACCTGAATATTGCTGGATCATGTAAGTCGGACATATACTCTAAACAATCTTCAATATGTTTTAATGCGTTAGTCACCATATCATTCAGGCACTCAAATGCCTTCTCTGAATTATCTTTGTGTCTCAAGTCCTGAGGTACATATGTATCATCGAGAACTAGTTAATTAGATGGAAGTTCCAACTTCATATTTTAAGCTCGATAACATTAAGCTTTTGTTCAAGAAAAAGAAAAGATATACCTCAAATCTATCTACATATTTATTCCAGATCTCGCGAGGCCAGAATATAAGTGGCTTTGGCACTTCATTTATGCCCTTATGAAAATCTCTAATAATGTTTGCTTTCTACAAGACCATGTAAATGTTATAAGTAGTCTGTAGAGGTAGCCATTTTGACCCACACCCAAAAATGACCCGTTTAGTTGCGAATGGGTCAATTTGGGATATTTTTATTCTCAAACAAGTCAAATAAAGGAAAAAGATATAAAGTCAAACATGTGAAACTGCATAAAAAGGCAGAAATACAATCTCATAAATCGATTTACTGTCATTTAACTAATAGTACTGGATTGGTTATATATCTAAAATTTGACAAAATAGCGCTTTGTGATTCATTTGACCCGTACTAAAATGACATGTTTGAACCTGTTACCCAACTTTCCCGATGTACACTATGGGAAATTAACAGTCACAAAAAGCTGATGTATTCTAGGATCAGAACAAAACCTGGAGAAATAAGCCTATTGAATTTGAGATGGGATCAGGAGTGCAATTTTCCTTTTCCTCCCGAGCATGAGAGTTCCGACAGTCCCCTATTACCAACAAGTCCCAGCAGCATACATGACAATATCATCAAATTGTTAATACGCTCAACCTGAAATAGTCCCAAAAATAAACCTTAACTACAAGATAGTAACTTTACAATGATGCATTGAACGATAAATAAGATATGTACATACCTCGTTGAGTATTAATTTTGCCATGCCAATGCCCATTTTCATTGCAATATCCTTAATTACCTTTTGATAACTGGAAAATTGGTTGGAAAGTATTATTTTTCCTCGCATTTTCTTGTGAAGGATCTTTGTTGGAAAATGGTAGTTGGTTTCGCTAAATACGATTAGAAATACGTGAGCCTATTGGGGGCACACGTTAATATACGAAGAGTGTGGTTACTTCACGATTTATATTTAAATAGTTATTTAATTAATTACTTGTTTAATTAATTATATAAAACATTCTAAATATAGAACTAAGGACTAAACTGAACAAAATCCGAATTTTGTGGAAACCCCTTGTTTGGCCGAAACCCATGAAGGACCTAGAAAGGGTGTTTGTTTGGTTGGAAGGAGAAAAAAAGGAAGGAGGTGGAGTTTGTTTAATTATAGAATTAAACTAAACTTGGTGAGCAAGATTGGGGTGCCTATATAAACACACCCCATATCCCTCATTCTACAATTCAATCCTCTCCAAAAACACCAAGGAAAATCGGTGCTCTCTCCCTCCCCTAAACCCTTAATCGACCGAACCCCAAAAGGGGTTTTTCGGTTAAATCGCCTCCCTAAATCGCTAGATTTAGGGTTCTAGCGATTTAACCCTAAACCGCAGGTATAAACCGCGGGTTTCAGGGTTTTTCCCGTTTGCTTGATTTCTTCGTTTACGTGATTCAAGGTACGCGTGTGGGTGATTCCTCCAAGGTGACGAATTAGGGTTTCTTGCTACAAACCCTAATTAAGGTTTGTTTGGTTAGATTTTAAGAAGAAATGCAAGGCGTGCATTTGGTTTTGAATAACACGTGGGTGTTTAATCGTGAGGGTAAGACTAGCAATTCTTACATACTTGGTTGACGTGATTGTGTGAGCAACCGTAGATGCGTTTGTTTTAGACGCTTTTGTATTCAAGAATAATCGCAAAATGTATGCTTCCTTATTTAATATGTGTTAACCTACTTGCCATAACTAGATCCATCCGCTGCGCACTCGTGGCTAAATTGGTTAGCTAGTTTACTAAATCCCAACAGTGGCATCACGAGCCAACTCGTTTTGGCATCTAGGGTTACACGCTTAAAAATTAAATTTTACGCCTTGTTACACGCCTAAATTTGATTTTTATTATTAATATGCTGCGATTATTTTTCTTTATTATTGTCTTATTGTAAATATGGAAAAGATATGCAAATCTTTACCCTAAATTAATAAAGAAAATTGCTAGATCTTGCAAGTTAATGATTAAAAGTTAATAGAGAATTAAAAGAGGAATATAATTAATTTTTAATTTAGCTATATTTGTTTATGCTTTTAATTTGTTTATTTAGGATTATAAAATCTTCCTAATTATTTAAAGAGTAAATTGCATAAATCGTCCTTTAAGTTTGGCCAAATTGCATGTTTCGTCCCAAAAGTTATCAAAGTGCAAGGATCGTCCATGTGGGGAAACCTTTGGTGCAAGTATCGTCCCTGCGGGGACGATACTTGCAACAAAGGTTTAACCAAATGTTTCTCCAGAAAACCTAGTGAGGGTCTTATGGTTCTCCAATTGGGGAAGACTCGTAGAGAACTCAAAATATTACTTGTTACTTGTTTTTATGAATAGTTATCTGTTTATTAATGTTCTACATGCTTATTTTCGTTTATAGTTTTCATGTTTACGTGCTAAACAAATGGATTACAGATAATTTACTATAATGTAAGATGACATTAAAACCGGTCTTTAATTTCTACACGCCTAAAACTTTATTCATTGCTGTCCAGCCTATGTGTTTTGTGTGAAAATATGTTTATATAACATTAATGACCTAAAACAATGATAATGTTTTCATGATTTAAAACTAGACGCCTAGGACTCATGGGAAGTACGGTGCTATACCACTAGAACAAAACTATAAGAGAAGGTTTAGGGGATTTTTCTAAGAACTAGGTTTTTTATAACGCTTTCGCGCTTGACTTGATCTACGCTTCTTTATGCGTTTCGATTGATGTTACAGGTGAAACCAATGGCATGTCACTTACAGTGTCATTTTTAAAGGTTTTTAAGTATTGTACCTACTAGTTGTTTGAATGCTTTCTTTGTACACACCGTTTTATCACTTTATGTGTATACCCCGTATATGTTAAATTTTAAGTCTATGCCAGCCAACCAAGAACACGTGCATTTGGCTTAGCTTCTTTGGTCAGACCTTCGGGTCATTCCAACCCATGGCGAATTTTGCTCACTGGTCAGACCTCTGGCGATTTTTGCACATTCTTACTTAGTCGACTTAATTCGAGTATGCTTGGTCAGGACCTTGGACCCGAGGAACTAAGATGAAGAATACCTAAACATGCTTTGTCATTATTATCTTATCGTATAATGTCTTGACCGGTCTCATAAGTCTAAGAGTTGCATTTTTTATGCAATTAATGCTCGTCGCTTACCACTTGCCTTACTTGTTTACTCACTGGTCAGACCTCTGGTAATAAGTGGGAGGTCAAGTTGGATCTTAGTCTTAATTAGTAATTAATTGGGTAGTTAATTTTATTAAGAGCTTAATTATCGAAAATACTAATTAATTAAACTTTTTTGTTAATTGTAGATGACTACCTCAGTCGGAAACAATTCGGTATTCAGGAGTTTCTTTGAGAAACAAAAACTTACTGGACCTAACTTCCATGATTGGTACAGACAACTTCGGTGGTAACTTATAAACTGATAGCATAAGGAAAAATACCCTGGAGCAAACTAATTCCTAGCAGCTCCTGTTGCTGCGTTGCACTAATCTTCCAATGCCTTTTCCTGCGGCCTGGCTACTTATTAATGACGTGGGCGTTCAAGAACCAAAAGGAAATTGCTTGTGTTGATTGTTATTGTACTGTTGGACTTGAAATCCTTGGAATCTAGGCCATATTGGCTCCACTGACATGCTTAAAACGCTTAAATGTTTTTTCTCTATAGCAAGATAGAACTGGAACTCTTCAGACTTTGATAGAAGGAATTCCTACGTGCATAAGCAGGGGAAGGTCAATTGTCAGCTCTTCATGTTTTAGATGAAGTGCTACATTGACCATTTGGAACCGTCTGGTCACCCCGTCACTTTGATCCTTGGAGTAAGCCTAATATTGTTGGCTCTTAAGGAATATGACAACTTTGTACAGTAACATTAAATATGCAGAGCATGGGGAGACGTAAATGAATTACATGCTATGCATAAGCTACATGAAGAGACTTTACCAAAGAAAGTTGTTGCACCTGTGCTTCATGCTATAAGAGCTAGAAAGGTCCAGAAAAACAAAAATAAGAAACCATTAGGCTGATAATGGGTCAAGGTGAAAGACAAGGGTAAGAAGGCATATGCTAATGCTAAGCCATCTTATGCCCCCAAACCTAAGAATCCTCCACCACTAAAAAAGGATAATCCTTCTAAGGACGCGATCTGCCATCACTGCGGTGAAGTAGGTCATTGGAGAATGAACTGTTCCACATATCTCACCGAGTTGCTGAAAAAGAAGCAGCTATCTCCAGGAGCTAGCACTTTAGGTATTTTCACCATAGAACTCTATTCTTTTCCTAGTACATCTTGGGTTTATGACACAGGTTGTGGTACTCATATCTGTAATATTACATATAAGAAGCTGAATCCATGAGCTTTAAGTATGTACATGGGCAATAGTCAACGTGCAGCAGTTGAAGCTATTGGAAATTATCATTTATGTCTCCCTAGTGGATTAGTTATTGTTTTGAACAATTGTCATTATGCACCTTTTATTACTAGAGGGATTAATTCAGTTTCTCGTTTGTATGATGACGGTTTTACCAACCGTTTTGAATTGAATAATGCAATTTATGTTTCTGAAAATAATGTGGTTTATTTTAGTGTTATACCAAGGGATGATGTTTATGAAATTAAAATGTCTTGTTCAAATACAAATGATAGTTCTATGTATACTGTTAGCAATAAAAGAGCTAAGTTAAACTTAGACTCTTCTCTCTTGTGGCACTGTCGTCTTGGACACATTAGCAAGAAACGTTCCTTTGCTTGTTTTCCCGTAGATTAATTAAGTTTTATTTAATTTTTAGTTATAATCATATCAGTTTCTCCATCATTCAATTTCTCATCAAACCAGGATAAATTTCAATTGCAGCCTCGTTGGGACATACGACCCGGGAATATCTCTTCCGGAATCTTTTTATTATTGATTCTCTCTTATATATTTTATTTCTAAGTAGGTCTTGACTTTTTACCTTGGTCAAGGGTGAAGAGTTTGGATTTGCCTAGTATTTTATATATATACTATCAGCGAATCAATTTTTGGCGCCGTTGCCGGGGAGGCATTTGCTACGATTTCTATCCGACTTTGATCTGAACTTGTCTTATTATTAATATATCATATTAAAAAAAAACACAAAAATATTTTTCTTTTCTTTTTATTAGTACATATCATATAAAAAAAAAAAAAAAAAAAAAAAAAAAAAAAAAAAAAAAAAAAAAAAAAAAAAAAAAAAAAAAAACCAAAAAAATCAAAAAAAAAAAAAAATTGTCCATAAAAATTAAAAATCACTAATTGGTAAAATACCAAAATATAATATTCTCCACTGAGGTATTATCATAATAAGTTCCGGTGAACTGCTGAGTTCCCAATCGAACCAAAGATTTAAAACTTGCCTTCTGTGTCACTTACGATATACGGCTCACCTCATTCTGATTGACAAACTATAAAGTGGGTTTAAGGAGGGTTGTTCCTAGGAACTACGACCCAAAAGGAGAAATAAGCTTCGCGCTATTCCTACTCCTCCGCTCACCTGTGCGTTTTTCATTCTGAGAGCTACCGTGAAGTAAGATTGATTATTTGGCTTAAGTTGTCTATCTCTTGTCCGTTTAAAATAGACTGTGAATATATTTTAAATCCAAAAATCCAAAAAAATTAGTGTAACTTCTTTTATTTATTTATTTCCATTTTGTGCATGCGCACTCGATCTCAGTCTCGTGAGCAGCGACCTCCTCCACCAGAAGGACCGCCAGTTGTTATCGAACCTCTTCGTATAGAATACCCATTTCAGGAAGATCCTCACGTAGAGCCAATGGCAGACACTCGAACTATGGCTCAATTGCTCCAAGCACCCACCGAGGGGTACGAGGACGCAATCCTTATTCCTGAAATTGTGGCAAACAATTTCGAGCTGAAGCATGGGTTAATCAATCTTGTCCAGAACAAACAGTTCTTCGGTCATGACAAAGAAGACCCGCATGCTCATATCCGTTACTTCAACAAGATCACCTCCACAATGAGGGTCCCCAATGTTCCAATTGCTACGATTAAGCTTATGCTTTTTCCATTCTCTATCGAGGGAGCAGCCCGAATATGGCTAGAAAAAGAACCCCCTCGATCCATTCAAACTTGGGACGATCTTGTATCCAAATTCATCAATCAGTTCTTCCCTCCCTCTAAAACGACGAATCTTCGCAATGAGATCACCAGATTTCAGCAGAGGTTCGATGAATCGTTTTATGAGGCTTGGGATCGTTTCAATGATCTACTTAGGGCATGTCCACACCATGGATTGATTTCAGAAATTGCATCAACTTGGATACATTCTATAATGACCTTGAACAATAATGATCTAAGATTCATTGAACTCCGCAAGCAGGGTGGAAACTTTTTTGGGACAAAATGCCTCGCGAATGTTTAAAAATAATCGAGAGCAAGTCCAAGGGTTCGTCAAACTGAGCTCAGGCAGTTGTTGCCAAGGTAAGTACGAACTCTTACCACCCAAGCTGTATCATCTGATGTTGCTGAAAACTAAAGGATATTTGTCCGAGCATTGCTCTTCAGACAAGAGAACCAAGCTTCTGCTCCAGCTCCAGCTGCCAACAACCTTCTTGCACCTGTCAAGCAGTTGGTAAGTTGGTGTTAATTGCGGTGGTGCCAGTTCTCCACCAAAAACTGTCCAGGCCACTATGGCGATTCGTTTATCGGGGACAACTTTTCTGAGTATGTGTCACAAGCCGCTTGAGCTATTACAACCAAGTAAGCTTCCTAATTTCGGACTCAAATGTTTTCAATCTATTAGACCTCCAAGGGTTTTTCACCCGTTCAGAGAACTCTCAAGTAATAATGCTAACAATTTCAATCGGGGGAATAACTTTAACCAAAACCGGGAGAGCAATTTCAACCAAAACAGAGGTGGAAATTTTAATCAGTCCAATTTCAGTCAGAATCAACTTCATAGACCCCAGGTTAATCAGTCTCCAGCTTATCAAGCCCCCGCTCCTCAGACACAACGGTTTGTGTCAAATAATAGATTTGAAAGATATGTTCCCCGGCCAATGATGCCAGTGTTGTGAAACATGCAACCAAGGTCAAAACTGCGAATCCCAAATGGCAAATTGACTGACATGCTTTCAATATTTGTTACTGTAATACAGTTCTACTTCCGGTTCTGGATCTCTTCCTGGTAACACTGTTACCACCCAAAGGAAGATTTAAAAAGGTATTCACTACCCGAAGTGGTGATACATCCTAAGGACCAAACAAGTTAATCATGACACCGAGGGGCTTGACAAAGGACACGATGCTCCTGGCTATAACGGAAGGCACCGAAGACGCCAACCTCCTGTTGTTCAAATTCAGTTCGGTAATCCAGTCTTGAGCCATTGTTGCTCCTGTTGTTGCTCCCGTACCAAACACTAAACCCTCAGTTTCTCTTCCATATCCTTCGAGGCGTGATAATGAAAAGAGCGTAATCAAAGCTAATGAAAACAAATCGACAAATTTATGAATTGAAAATCTTCAAAAGAGATGAGTTTCGAGATTTGCTTTACGGATGCTCTTGTTTTTAATGCCCAAAATTGCCTCGACTCTAGAACTTTCTTGGGAATAAAGAGAAACTTACTGAAGTGGCTCGAACTCCAATGTTTTTTTTTTTAACCCTGTCTAGCTCGAACTTCGATGATTATGAACATTGTTCGGCGGTCATTCATTGAACAAGTTACCTAGAAAACTTGGAGACCCCGGCAAGTTCCTGATTCCTTGTGAATTTCCAGGGATGGATGAATGCTTAGCATTAGCCGATCTCGGTGCTAGCATTAATCTAATGCCATTTTCAGTCTGGGAAAAGCTTTCACTTCCTGATCTTACTCCAACTTGCATGACACTCGAACTTGCGGATCGATCAATTTCCAAACCAATGGGAATTGCAAAAGAAACATTTACGTTTTTAAAGTTGGTGTATTTCACTTTCCAGCCGACTTTGTGGTTGTAGATTTTGAGCCAGACCCCCGAGTCCCTTTAATTCTCGGGAGATGCTTCTTAAAAACCGGTCGTGCTTTGATTGATGTGCACAAGGGTGAATTAACTCTTAGAATAGGAAGTGAAGCCATCACTTACAATTTGGATCAGACTTCAAGATACTCGGCCAATTACACTCACATGACGGCAAACAAGATTGACGTCATTGATATGGCTTGTGAGGAATACTCTCAAGAAGTTCTTGGTTTTACTGATACAATCGCGAGTGGAAATTCCACTCCGTATTATGATCCAATTGTTGCTACTTCTTCTCCTACCTAACTCATTTGGGGATAGTGATTTCTTGCTTCTCCAAGAAGCCGACTCTTTCCTTGGTTAGCAGATGTTCCGGATTGTCCAAGCTTATAAATCCATTCCTACTTTGATCCTGAGGGGGACATTCTTATTCTAGAAGCCATCTTGAATAGGAACCACCACTTCCCCTCCAAGTTCAATGAACAAATCCCAACTTATCTCCCAGATTATAGTCCGACTGAGCTTAAGGTCTGTGAAACTATACAGCCAAATTCTCTCCATTGGTGACCTACTGAGGTGAACTCAAGGAACTGCCTCCCATCTCGAGTATGCATTTTGTGAGGGCGTACAACAAGGGTGCCCTGTCATTATTGCTAAGAGTAGGGATGTGAGGAAAAATCCGCTGCCTCATAAAGGTGCATAAGTCCCACAGAAGCTCGAGGCTCTCGCTTGGAAACTTTTGACAATTCAGGGTATCAACCGGAATTTTGTACCCCAAGATTCTTATGAAGAAGACTAATGCACTGCGGTCCAACATCAAAGAAGAGTTAGTAATCCATCAAATCCACGATGTAATTAAAAAGGGGTTGAAAACTTCTCGAAGTGGATTGATTATTACTATCTCGTCAGTCCCTGGTGTTAGCCGATACATTGTGTACCCCAAAGAAGGGAGGAATGACTGTGGTAGTGAACGAGGAAAATGAGTTGATTCCAACTCGTTTGGTTACCGGATGGCGGGTATGCATTGACTATCGTAAGTTAAATGAAGCCACCCGCAAAGACCACTTCCCTCTACCATTCATGGACCAAATTGCTTGGAGAGATTAGCGGGGAATGAATAACTATGTTTCCTCGATGGTTTCTCCGGTTTATTCCAAATCCCGATTTGGCCCCCGTGATCAAGAAAAGACTACTTTTACTTGACCATACGGAACGTTTGCTACCGTCGCGATGCCTTTCTGGCTTATGCAATGCTCCAAGGCACGTTTCAAACGCTGTTATGTTTGCAATCTTTCATGACATGGTTGAGGAAGACGATGGAAGGTCTTTCATGGACGACTTCTCGGTCTTTGGGAATTCTTTCCAAAACTGCCTATCCGTTTAGACCCACATTGCTTTCAAAGGTGTGAAGGACACAACTCTTAAGTCTTAAACTGGGATAAGAGCCATTTTATGGTCCAAAGAGGGCATTGTCCTCGGCCATAAGATTTTAGAAAGGGATTGAGGTTTGACAAAGCCAAAATCGATGTCATTGCAAATTACCTCATCCCACCACGTCAAAGGAATTAGGTTTTCTCGGTCATGGGGGGGCTGGGTGTGGGAGGGGGTGGGGGGGGGGGGCGGTTTTTACGACGGTTCATTCAGGATTTCTCAAAAATATCCCGACCAATGACCCATCTACTTGAGAAGATTACTTCCATTTCATCTTTTCCGATGACTGCCATTTCGGAGTTTCCCTAAATTGAAAGATAGACTTACGAAGCTCCAATCTTGATTGCTCCAAACTGGGACCTTCCATTGAGCCTTATGTGCGCTGCAATGCGGATTTCGCCTAGGTGCAGGTTTTGGGGCAACGTCATGTGAAAACATTTTTGGCTATCACTATGCTAGTAAGACCTTGATTGAAGCACAAAACGAACTAACACTACGACTGGAAAAAGAGTTTATTGCCATTAGTGATATGCTTTCGAAGAAATTCATGGTCCTTACCTCCTCATGAACAAAAAGAATAGTGCATTACGGACCATTCCGCCTTAAGTATCTCTTTGCAAAATAAGGATGCCAAGGCAAGATTGCTCCGATGGGTTCTCTCTCCAATGAAATTTGACTTCAAGTTATTGATTTACTAAAGGAAGCCTGAGAACCTCGCAGCCGTATCATCTGTCCATGATTGGAAAACGGTATGAAAAAATCGTCAATGATCCTAAAGAGTTAAATGAAAGTTTTCCTCTTGAGCGTTAAATTGGTGACCTTTCGTGGAGGACTCTAGAACCCCGTGGTTTGGCCGACTTTGCAAATTACCACTCGGGTGGATTCATTGGTGAAGGGCATGTCGACCAGCAGAAAACAAGTTTTTCAAAGATGTTATACACTATTTCTGGGACGGACCCTTCTGTTTAAAATATGTTTGCGGATCAGGTGAATCAGGCGATGTGTGCTCTCGGCAAGGGAGCTCTTGAGATTCTCTCAGCTTGCCCAATGACCCACGGGGGACATCATGGTGCAAACCTCACAGCCAAAAAGATCTTTGACTCCGGTTTCTTCTGGCCCACCATCTATAAAGATGCCCACGAGTTTGTCAAGAACTGTGACTCGTGCCAACGTCAAGGAAAACTTCACAACGTGATGAGATGCTCAAAACTCCCATCCACGTTTGTGAAATCTTGACATTGTGGGGCAGCGCTTCTTTATGGGCTGTTTCCGTCTTCACGATAGGGGAACAAGTATATTCTGGGTTGGCAGTCGAGACTATTTGTCAAAAATGGTTTGAAGCGGATAAAAACGAAAGCACTCCCACCTGCATGATGCCCCGAGTAGTTTGTAAAATTTCTGAAATCTCTCTTCGCCAGATTTGGTGCTCCCCGTGCAATCATAAGTGATCGCGGGACCCATTTTTGTAATGACCAGTTTGCAAAGGTCATGCAGAAATATGGAGTTACTCACCGTCTCTCCACCGCTTATCACCCACAAACAAGTGGGCAAGTGGAAGTATCAAATCGTGGCTTGAAAAGAATCCTTGAAAGGACCATAGGTGAAAACCGTGCCTCCCTGGCTCGGACAAAACTAGATGATGCACTATGGGCTTTCCGCACGCTTACATAAACATCGATCGGGTGTACTCCTTACAAGCTTGTGTTGGAAAGGGCTATGGCCATCTACCGATCGAGCTTGAGCACAAAAGCCTACTGGGTGTCAAAGCAAGCAAAACTTTCGATCCTATAATTACGGGTGAATCAACCGGGAAAGTTCAACTCAAATGAACTTCAATGAACTTCGGGATCATGCCTATGAGAACTCTTTGATTATAAGGCCAAAACAAAGAGGGCTCCATGACTCCAAGATCAAAAAACGTGTTTTCAACATTGGTGATCGAGTCCTCCTCTTTAATTCAGAGTTAAAGATTTTCTCGGGCAAAACTCAAAATCCATTGGAATGGCCCTTTCACCATCACTAGAGTATTTCCGTACGGCACTGTTGAGCTTTCTCAAGCCAACGGGCCAAATTTCAAAGTGAATGGTCATCGCGTCAAGCACTACTTTGGAGGGAACGTACCACACTTGGTAGTTCCAGATCTCCAAACTTTCCCCAAGGATCAATAAATCCTTGTGATGGGTCAAGCATCGTGACCCTAAACAAGCGCTTCGTGGGAGGCACCCCATGCTTATCCGTAGTTGTAATAAGTGTTGTTGTTGTGTAAAATAGCTTGTCTTTTCCATTACCCGTGTTTCCATGTTGTTGTTATTGTCCAGGATTGCCCGGATTGTGAAGACTCTCAGTTTTGTCATTCATCAAGAGTTTCACATCTTCAGCTTCATTTGGGAATCCGATATCCTAATCTTATCGACTAACGTTTTATCTTTTGGCATACCTCATAAACGGCCTTAGGATTAATGTAGTACCCTTCAAAACATCGAGGACGATGTTTAGTTCTAGTTTGGGGGGGTATCTTCGATTTGATTGTTGCCTGCAGCATTATTACCACGTAAACCCGTTTTTACCACCAAAATACCAAAAAAAATGAAAAAATTGAAGGGCCATACCCAAAAATTGATTCGCTGATGGTATATATAAAGTTCAGATCAAAGTCGGATAGAAATCGTAGCAAATGCCTCCCCGGCAGCGGCGCCAAAAATTGATTCGTCAAATAGTATACATGAGAATCAATGATAAAAAGATTCCGGAAGAGATATTCCCGGGTCGTATGTCCCAACGAGGCTGCAATTGAAAATTATCCTGGTTTGATGAGAAATTGACTGATTGAGAATATATGATGGAAACACTGATATAATTACAACTAAAATTAATTAAATAAAATCTAATTTAATCTACGGGAAACAAATATAGGAAATAGGGATCTTAAAAACTACGGGAAACAAAATTAGTTATAAGGAAATCCTAAAATTAAATCTAAATTAAATACGGGGAACAGAATAAGGTATCGGGAAACCTAAATATTAAAAATTAAGAAAAATAAATGCTAAATTAAATTAAAAATCAAAATTAAATTCTAATTAACTTAACTTGAAAAATAAAGAAAACTAGAACTAAAACGGAGGTCGTTTGAATGCTAAACGAAAAGAAACGGTAAAACGCACCCGGTAAAAACGGGTCTAAAACTGAAATTTAAGAAAAATTAAGCTTACACTAAATTTTATATTTTTCCTAGACACTAAATGACAAAAGAAAATTTTATAAAAAAGAAAAATATTTTTTTATTAATTTTTGGATTTTTTATGAATTTTCTAAGATTAAAAACTAATTAAAACTAATTAAATATAAAAAGTCAGAAAATATAACTATAAAAAATCTAAAAAAAATCAAATTAAATAAAGAAAAAGTTAACAAATCTAAAAATATAAAAATGCCCAAATTTTACTGTTTTAATTAAAAGTAATTAAACTAATTAGATTTAAACCTAAATTAATTATTTAATTAACTAAACTAACTAAGGCTAACTGTTGTTAAAACTAAAGGACTACGTGTAAAAGGACACAAGAACAAAAGGGGTAACAGTGCTAACTAACACATGGTCTTACCAATAGGTAACTATAAAAGAGAAAATTACACAATTGGTCCCTGAGGTGGACCCCGATTACAAGTCAAGTCCTAAGTGCTTATTTTACAAAAGCTATAAAAGCAAAGTTGTTAAGGGGCTTAAGGGGAGTAACTTTTGTAAAAGGGGCATAAGCTGAAAGGGGGGGATGACTTAATAGCTAGAAAAGTGACATTTTGGGGCTGACGAAACTATATAAGCTTATAGCTTAATTTTTCTTTCTTTTTGGGGGTTAAGCCAACTAATAAGCTAATAAAATATGGGGGACAGTAATAAGGGAGGGGAGTCTATTATAAGCTAAGGCTTTCCTAATAAAGCCCTAACTAAGCTGGAAGGATTTATGCTATAGGTGACTAGCTTTATTATAAAAACAGAAAAATGGGGACTTTAAGGCCTAAATATATGCTAAGCTAAAGGGGAGATAAGCTACAAAACTATGGGGAATTAAAGGGCTACCTATAAGCTACAATAAAAGCTAAAAGAAACTAGGGGCTTATTATCTAAATTAGCTAGAAAAGTGGGCTGAAAATGGTGCTCAGCACCAGGGGAAATTTTAATGCAGTGGCTAGGGGCTTTCTTGGGCTTATTGAAAAATAAGCTCTTATGTGCTTTGTTAGCAAAATAACAGCCACTAAAAAGATTTATAGGGGCATATTATTGAGCCTTATTTCCAAAGGATGAGGGTTTAGAAAACAATAAAAGCTGCTGAATTTTGGGCTTAAAAATGGGGGTTTTCAAAGATAAGCAAAGCCAAATTTTTGACTTATGCTTGGTCAAACCAAAAGGGACAGAACATGGTGTGGGTAAATGGTTAGAAACAATCAAAATTAAGCACAAACAAAGTGTGCTTTAAGCTGTTACACAGCTTGAGCACTAAAACCAATTTGGCTTATTCAAAAAATTTGACAGAATACAAAAAGGTACTTAAAAAATTATTTCAAAACTAAATATTGGTGAGTTAAGTCGCTTAAATAAAGCCTACACTACTCTGCCAAAGTTGGTGTTTTTTAGTGAGCTTGACCCATACCCAAACCCTAAATGAAACATTTTGGACTAAACCAACACTCTTAATTTATAAAAAAGGTTTTTTTAACTGTTTTTTATGGGTAATTATGCTGAGAAAAGGATACAAATGAATTTTAATAACTTTTTAACATATGTTTATTAAACAACTTAAACAGAATTAATCAGCTAAATCATAGTTCAATTTCGACAATCGTGATTTCAACAAACTTTTTAACTTTTATTAAAAATGAAAAATTGTTAACATATGGTTTTACATGAACTGAATTTATAATTAAATGATTAAAAAGAAGTATTTGAATTAAATTAAGCTAAAAACATAAAAAAAATGTGTATTTGCTTCGGCTTGGTCTCTCTTCCTTTTATAGCAGCTCAAAGCCTTGTGGCTCATGGGTTGTGCTTGTTGTAAGAGTGTACAACACTTTTCAAGCAATCCTAGCCTTCCACTTGCCTTATAGCATTCTCAGCCATGGATGGGGCTTCGTGTTGTGTGATTTTGCCAGGAGAAAGGGGTTATAAGGGCATTGGGTTGTGGGGAAAGGTGAGGGTGAGCTGTTTGTGGTACTTGGGAGGTGGTATGGCAAGAAAAACCATGGGAGAGGGGCGGTTTGGGTTTGGCGGGAAAGGTTGAGGTACGGTTATGGTTGCACTGGTTTAAAAGATATGTTTGGAAGAGATGCAATACTAGTCCTCACACTTTCTCTCTTTTTTCATTTCTTTTTGGCCGATTTTAGTTATAAGTGAGGTTTAGAAAGTGGCAATTTTAGTCCTTGTCGTTTTATACTAAAAGAAATAAAGAAGGTTTGGGTATTGCCAAAACTGGTCCATCTGGTTATTAACAAAAGAATAAAAGAGGGTTTTGGTTAATTGCAATTTCAGCCCTTGTGTTTTATTTAACCATTTTTCTTTATAAAAACATCTTTCAAACATGGCACTTTCGGCCCTTTTCTTTATTTTTTCATTTTTATTTTTTTTTTTTTTTTTTTTTTTTTTTTTTTTTTTTTTTTTTTTTTTTTTTTTATTATAAAACAAGGTTTTTAAATTTACATTTTTGGTCCTTGAAGTTTTATAAAAAGAGTATTGGGCTTGTATTGGGCCCAATTGAGTGTGTCATGCCCAATAGGTTCAGGATTGGTTTTGGGCCTTTTCAAGCCAATAAGTTTTGAGTGGGTTTTGTGTGTACAATGCTGAGAGATTGGCTGTAACTGGGACTAGGATGGGCCTTCAAAGTCTTCACAGTCTTTTTCAATTGCACACAAATGGGCTGTTGAAATTGATTGAGGGCACAATTTGGGCTATCAGTCTTCTTAGATCATCACTATTGGCTTTCCCGGGCCTTCAGTTGGGGTAGAATTGCATTCAATTGTATTATTCAGTTTCCGGCTCCGGTTTGATGCTGATTCTTCAGTATTGGACTCTGACTTGGCATTTTTGGACTTTGGCTGTTTTTGCACAGTCTTTTCCATTCCATGCTCAGTTTTGTATTTTGGCACTTGGTTTTCTGTCTTTTTGTTGATATCCACTTCCTGCACAATACAAATGCAAAACAAACATATATTTGGCAGTTTTTGTCTGTTTTTGGTCATTTAAGCTCGTTTTTAGAGGTAAAAGATATGTGTAATTAAGCACTTATCAAATACCCCAAACTAATGGTATTGTGTTTGTCCTCACGGCAATGTTATGAAGTAAACTTGTAAGCCCGTTTTTTCACCATTTTCAGAATTTACACTTACTACAAACTAATATTTTGGATTTTTCTTTTTTAACAAGTTTGACTTTCTTTATTTATTAAAACTGGGATCATAGAATGAGAAGCGCCCGTAGAGTGATCTACGGATGTCCTGACGGATAATTTCATCGTCCTCGATTTTTCACAAGTTCCAAGCTAAGCAATTAAACAAGATCATTGTTGATATAAGTTTAGATGTTAAGCCCTTATACTTATGACTTGTGAACTTTCAACTCCCAACTATGATATTACGATTGCATGTGTGTACTCATTTTAATTTAACATAGACCAACTTATTTCCATAGTTCATAATTCCAAAATGAATCATGACTCAAAAGCACTAACTTATTAAGACTTCGTACTTGATTTCGAGATATAAACTTTAGAACGTTTTGCAACATTTTCAACTTTCATAATCATAAGTTCTTAAAGCTAGGAATGCGTTGCTTAGTTTGAACCCTACCTCGTGGTTAACGGAGCAGGATATCACTACCAACGGGACCGATGTTCTTAGTTTATAGAAAACCCACCCCGTATGCTAGCGTAGTGGGAAATCATCAATCCACCTTATTCATAATATGGCTAAGGATTGGTGTATTAGTTTGACCTTACATAGACCTTTCTTCCATGTGTGATATCACGACACCAAATCCATAGAAGTTAAGACGTCTTAGTTTGAACCCCACCTCGTTGCTAGTGGAGTGGATCTTCACGACACATCTTCTAACTTGGTCTCATAACATACATCTGCATGCTTCATGGCAAAATTTCAATATTCATGCATTTTTGCCTTTCACATTTCTTTTTTTTCATGCTCTTTGGCATTTATCTATTAAATCACTATAAAATTCGCTTTGAAACTCAGTTAAAATTTGAAGCTTTTTCATGAAAACTTCGATTGACTTAGTTGAATAAATTGAGTACGTATGATTAGGTGGATTAGAAATTTACGGGAGAGAAAACCACAAGTTACTCGTATAAGTTTTTAGAAGAATCTTGCTTAGCGCATAAACTTATATTTAACTCTATCATTTCTCGTTCTTCACATTATTAAAATTCAAAGCAATAGAATTCGTGAAAGGCTTGGCATAAAGGAACTAGCTAGGCTATACACAGCCGATCAAGGCAAAAATTATTACTTATTCCTACAAAGAAAAGCAAAAAACTGTGACAAAAACACTTTTTATATTTTTGAAAAATTTTAAAATTTTTCTTTTGTTTGGTTTTTTGGTGGTAAAACAGTTTTACGTGAGTAACAATGCTGCAGGCATCAATCAATCGAAGTTACCCCCAAAACATAGAATATACATCGTTCCTCGATGGTTTGAAGGGATTACATTAAATCCTAAGGCCATTTAGAGTATGCCAAAAGATTAAACGTAGTCGATAGATTAGGATACGGATCCCCCCAACTGAACTGAGGTTGTGAAACTCTTGATGAATGACAATACTGCTGAGTTCTTCACAATCCGGGCAATCCTGGACAGTAATCAATAACATCAACATGAAACACGGGTTAATGGAAAAAGAATAAGATATTTTACACATAAAACAAAAACACTTATTATAACACTACATACTACTACTATACGATAAGCTATGATAAGCATGGGGTGCCCTCCCTCGAAGCGCTTGTTTTGGGTCGCGATGATTGTCCCATCACGAGATTGTATGGATCCTTGAGGAAACAAGTGGAAATTAAAATCATTATCGGTCTTTCATTCAAGTGACTAGATAAGTATTGTATTTCAGAATGTTCCACTCCGATGAGGATAAATCAGGTTAGAAGAATGATACTTTTGAAAATTGCCGGGATATATAATGGTGTCTTCATCCCCCAGGAGAGAAGAGATGGCGGAATAACGGATAAGCAAGAAATGGGAGATATGATCCATACAACAATAGCGAAAAATATCACTAGTGGGTATGTAATCTTGCTCAGGATGGGATGGGTGGGTAAAAAACATTAGCACATCTAAAGGGGATGTGTCTGACACCTCATCAATGGGTTGATTTTCAGAATTGGGATAATCAACATAAAACGATTCGAACTCGGACGTTTGGCTGGAATAGCACAAGCAACTCATGTATCCATATATGTATCATGTAAACTTACACACAATTGTATCCCATATCTACTATATAACCATGTCCATTTAAAACAATTCAAAACCATTTAATCACAGCAATGAAAACAATTAAAAACATTTTGTATCCGTTTTCACCCTAAGAAAACATTTAAAAAGGAGCTACAAAAAACTCACCTCAAGCTTCACAAATGCGCACTAATAATCCAAGCAATAATCTACACAACATAATTAACGGGTTACACATGGTCACGGCTTTAAGGCCCTATCCATGTAACATTTTAATGGATAGATACTAATGTCTAAAATACATTTATAACTATTCCATCTTGATCTCTACACATTATCTAAACTCTATACATGTTTTAAACTAATGTTCACACTTTTAGTTTATTGCAAAATTTTGAAGTCATTTTACGATTTTTTATAAAGTACTAAATGACCTCTTCTGACTCACAAATTCGAAATGAGTTATGTAACTACTATATTTTTTTCATCCAATGAAAATAAGTCTAACTATTTAAAAAAATCAACAACACAATCTGTCTAAATTCGGATCTGATCTACACACCAAAAAGTTTGACTTGACCAGACCTATTTAAACACTTCAAAAAAATCTAGAAAAATCCTAGAGGTTCCTAGACATCATAAACTTACTCCAGTAGCGATTTCATCAATTACAAAAACGTTTTGACAAGGTTTTTGACCTCACAAACACAACCCAAAATCTTGTAAAAATATTTTGACTAACTTCCACTAACATTTAATTCACGAAACCATCGGGGTTGGAACGTAGACTCTCTGTAGATAATTTTAGGCTTAATAAAATCAATAAAACCTATTCGTATGACCAAGTTATGACTCTTACAAATTGACCTAAAAAATATGCCCAGTTTTAATTGTCACACCCCACCAAAGAGGAAACACGAGGTGTAACATATTAATAACTTAAAAGAAAGTAGACATCTTGAACATGTCCAATTGCAATGCACTAAGTTTCCACTTTACGAATGTCACCTGAAAAGCATGATAAAAACGGTCAACTATCGAAATAGTTGGTGAGCTCACAGGATTATGTACACAAGATTTCAAATATATGAGCATACAAAGTGTTGCTGATTCCGAGGTATCAAAACCATCAAGGGGGAAGAGAAGTATATACACAAAAGAGTCCATACTTTTCCTTCGTGTTAGGCCATGTCGAGAAGACGAATGTCATAACCGTAGAGAAAATCAGTGCTTTATCTTGTGGCTTTTGGGTGCATTATTTCAACCACATGGGGGCAGAGATGTCTTGTTATTTGTAGTATGCATCATTTGAGCTTCCAAGGGAAAGAGATGTGAGAAGAATTATTCAAGCGTGAGAAGATACATTGCTGATCCAGTTAATGTTTCCCCGAATGGTTAATCACTAAGCTTATTATCAAAGAAGCAGTAATATTGGATGTGGTATTCTACTAATTCCGTTGTGCATTTAATTATTCTAAGCTTGTAAGAAAGCTTTGAACCTGCTCAAGAGAGGATTGCTGGTCCTTGGGGAAGCTATGAAAACTTCTAAAATAAGATTACGCGACATGAATTAGGGGGAAGCTGATTTAGAAGATTCTCCTTGACCAGAATTGTATAGGTTACCTAGTTCATGCCTATTACAGTATTTCTCCTACAAGGTACTACAAAGATGATTCATGTTGGAGTGAAGACTTGAAGTTAAAGGCCATAGAACACATCATCAGCATTGGAAGCTTCCTAAAAGTTCTTGTTCTTAATCAATATGTACTTGTTAGGAAAATATTGTAAGTAATTCCGTATGTCATCCCATGGGGGAAGATTGTTAGGAATTCTTTTATGTGATGACATTTACGGAATTACCATAGTTTAACGTAGCTATATACGCAGTGACTAGAATAGGCATTATTGTATAGTTGTGAGGCGAAGGTACATCAGGCGGTTTATCCTTTAAATCTAGCGGTACGGTTTTACCAAGCGGTTTAGACATGTGATTTAACATAAATCTCGTGGTTTACAGACCTTTGAGTTACACGATTTAGCCACCTTATTTAAACAGATTTAAGCTCGCGGTTTAACCACATAATGAGTTAACTCACTGAGCCAACTCGGTAATTACCGAGTCAACCCAAAAGAAAAAGAAAAAGGAAAGAAGATGAGCAAAAGACATAACACAAAGTAGACATCTTGAGGAAACGCGAGGTGTAACATATTAATAACTTAAAAGAAAGTAGACATCTTGAACATGTCCAATTGCAATGCACTAAGTTTCCACTTTACGAATGTCACCTGAAAAGCATGATAAAAACGGTCAACTATCGAAATAGTTGGTGAGCTCACAGGATTATGTACACAAAATATGTTTTTAAAAAAAGTGAGTTGATGTCCAAACATAGTTCCGAATTCAATATCAAGTTGCCAAAACAAGTCGTGAATCCAAACTGATTCAAATTTCCAAAGACAGTTCTCGTTACCCGAAGTAAGGTAATATAAATCAATGTATATGTATGCTATACTTTTTATGCGAGGCACTACTTAAACGCATTCAGCCTTCCAGTTCTGAGTTCCATTCACCTAGTGTAGCAACCCTACACTAAAATAAGTTCCAAGTATCGCAACACAAGTCTTATGTCCTAGTACTATGCATCTCGTTTATGGTGGGAGTGAGGAGGGGCTAATCTCCTAATTGCGCTATCCATATGTACTAACGTCTCAATCCCGTTCAGGGGGATATAGTGAGCTAAAAGTAGTGGCGGGTTCCAAGCATACAACAACATACATATCAAGTTCAAGTTCAAGTTCAACACGTTTTTCAAGTTCAAATCAAGTTCAAGTATGCTCGAAAGTTTAAAAACAAAGAAGTACGAGCATAGTAATTTAATAGACACATCATGCTTTCCACCCCAAAATCGTAAAAACGATAAAAAGGGGATGTGGGAAACTGACCGAAATAGAAGTATCGACCAAGAAAGTCAACAAAGGAAGAAGAATGACAACAACGATCTCAACCGCGACCTGTAATAATAGTGGTCCGCGTATAAGAAAATATAATTATAAGAAAATGCATATTTTGCATAGTATAAAATATATATATTCCGTCATACATGTAACCTTATATTGTAGAATCCATGTGCTCGCCAACTTACTTACTTTTACCCACTAAGTGTTACGCCTTAAGATTTAACTTCATTTTAACCCATTCTGACTAATATGAAATTTTAATGAAAATTTCCCATTTTGACCCGTTATCAAGATTATGACATCTAGACGTGAATAAAAGTGATATACTAACCCATTAGTTGTAATTTCAGCTTTAGTTAGTATATTGTACGCCTAATCATTCTTCATAACGCTAATTGACCATTAAAAGAATATCGCCAAGTTGGACTTTTATTATAATTTTTCCTAAATTTGACTCATCAAAAATGACCCGTTGTAATGCACTTTTAAACTTAGTTAGCCTCGCGACCCAAGACCCAAAACTCGACAGAAAATAACGAAAAATGCCCTTTTCTCATATCTGATGCAACTAAGAAAAAAAGAAAAACGCAGATTTTATTCTAAGCTTTGTGATCCGTCATTAAGCATTTTTAGACTTAGTTATCCTCGTGGAAAGGTAAAACGACATTCTAAACAACTTTTTAGTTTTCTCTGAGACCCAAAACTTGAAAGAAAATGACAAAAATACCCTTTTCAGTTTCTGCAGAAATTAAATTTTTATTGAAAGCTGATTGGAATTTAATGAATTTTCTAGACTTCAAATAGCCGCCAAACGTTCGTTTTTTAAGAGTTAGAAGTCGAATTTCATATCAAAACGTTCGTATTAACGCCCTCTATCATATTTCATAGACCAATTTCAGTTTTAAAATCATTAAATTAGGTGAAACATGCCCTAAACCTACTGATCTAAACGGGTAGCTTTAAACCCCTTCAAAACTTCAATTTCACGCATTGCGAACATCGCCAATGCTCTTAAACTAACCTAAACCCATTACTAATCATCTCAATTAAATATTGAACCTCAAAACGCGACATGCACAATGATCCATAGATTCTAAATATAAAATTAAACACATGCAATGAACATAAAAATTAAATCAATGAAAAAGGGGTAACAAAAGACTTACAAACTTATTGTAATAGCAAGAAAATCAAAACAATCAAACCCTGTTGATTTGATTGTTGGCTGAACATGACAACACCCCAAAATAATGATTCAAAACTCGATTTTGTTACACCAAATCTTGTTTACACGCTTAATATCAACTCCTTGTAACACCAATTACACTCAATTAGATCAAAACCCTTCAAAATCAAAAATCAAGAAATCATGAACTTTGAAAATCAATCATGCATGGTGGTTTCTTTTGTCAAGGAATGATGGGGTTTAGTTTATAAATGATTTGGGATATATAGGAAGTGATTTGGAGAATTTTTGAAGATGGTTTCTTGATGGTTTCTGTGTGCTTTGTTCGAACAGAAAGAAGGAGGAAGGATACGGTGTATTTTTTTGTTAACTAAAGTGTGTGTGTGTGTGTTTATAAGGGAAAGAAATCTATTTATATGGAATACAATTCCTAGTTTGTATCGACATTTTAAAAAAATTATAAGGGATTTAGTAAGAGTAAAAAGGTAATAAGGGGGTGTTTGGTTTCTAGTTTTGTTGGAGCCTAAAACAATTAAGGGGTGTTTGGTCCATATATGTATATATATTTATATATATATATATATATATTATATATATATATATATATTATTATTTATTATATATTATATATATATATATATATATATATTTATATTATTAGTGTTTTGTGTGTGTGTATTATACGTATATATATACGTATACGTATATATATATATATACGTATATACGTATATATGTATATATATACGTATACGTGTATATATATACGTATACGTATATATATATATATATATATATATATACGTATATATATATATACGTATATATATATATATATATACGTATATATATATACGTATAATATATTACGTATTATATATTTTTTTTTATATACGTATAGATTATATACATATATATTTATATATTTCTATATATTACGTATATATATACGTATACGTGTATATATACGTATATATATATATATATGTTAACATTGTACTACACAAATTTGGGCTTAACAATTTATTTAAATGTTAAAATTGTAAAAATATCATTTTTGATGGGGTTTCGGCTAAAACACGAAAAAAGTCAAAAAAATACAAAAATAAAAACAAATAAGCTTCTAAAGCTAAAATATGAAATTATCGATTTTCTCGAATGCTAAAACGGATCAATGTCTAAAGCATGACTCGCGAATAATTAAAATTGACAATTTTTGTAAAATCGACTAAAAATGATAAAATAAATTTTATAAAATTTAGCAAATAAAATTAAAGCTCGGGATAAATAGTGTTCTTCAATCGGAATATAAATATTTCTAATTAAATAGAATCATGGCTCAGAATAAACATTGATTTGTAACACGAGCTACACAAAAACAAGGGTTAAATGCTAAGAGTAATGTGATCACATAAAAGTAACTCCAATAATAATTAAGAGAGTCAAATATCATACGTTTGCTTTCGGTTACTGACCTAAAAATTGATGGATGTCACATTAATTCTGAAATTTCAGTTGCTCGTTGATTCGTTATAAATAGTATATAATAATATATTAATACTACATAAGCAAATTCCAACAAATTACCTTTGACCAAGGTAATAAGTCAAAACTTACAAAGAAAATTAATATATATCCGGAAGTATAATTCCAGGGTCGTTATTCCCCAACGATTTATGAAATTGAAACGACGTTTTTGTTTGGACAATGATTTGAATGATAACAAAGATTGATTTGATTATCTATTTCTATGAATTAAAAAACAATTAAAATAAGCAAATGATAACAATTAAGCATGAAAACAAATAACGGGAAATTAAACTTTAACTAAAAACGCAAAACGAGAACCCTAAACGGTGATTAAAAACCCTAAATTTCCAAAATTAAACCTAAAATGAATTTTTCACTTTTAATAGACTCTAATTGACTAAAAAGTAAGTTTAAAGAAAACTAGAACAAAAACGGAATTGAAATGAGCTTAAAAACACAAAAAACGTGAACAGAAACGAATCCCGTTCTTTAAAAATTAAAATTTTGCAATTTTAACCCTACGGAAACAAAACTATTTTTCCTAGAAACTATATGAATAAAGAAAATTTTCTAAAAAAAGAATTATATTTTTTTGATTATTTTTCTATTTTTTATGATTTTTTAAAGTTTTTAATAAAAATAAATGTTTAAAAATACTAAACTAAATATAAAAATCCTGGAAAAATTATAGAAAATAGCTTGAACTAAGAGGGACCTAGGAAAAATAAGCTTGGTTACACAGCTTATCGAATAAGCTGTGTAATAAGCTTAAACAGCTTATTAACTAAATAGGACTAAAACGTATACAAATAATAAATTTTGTAAACATAGAATGAAAAAGACCCCAGGGCACGTTGGTGAGAGGTGTGTGGTGTTGTGTTGCTATAAAGGTTGAGGATGTTGAGGTCGGGGGTTCGAGCCTTGCTCACCCCCGATTTCCATCTTCCTTTTTTTTATTTTTGAAAACTTATAAAAACAAAGTTGTAGACAAGCTAAAAATAAGCACTTTTACTAAAAGAAATTATTTTTGAAAAGCCCTAGATAAGCTGTAAAACAGCTGAAAACATGACAGACACTACTTAACTTTATTTTTGGTTTTTTAGAAAACTTTATAAGCTACAAATTCTAAGATAAGCTAAAAATAGACCAAATAAGCTACAAGCTACTTAATAACTAATCTAATAAGCTAAACTAAGCTAGAAATGAGCACAAAGAACAGGCTATAAGCTAGAAAATCAAAATAAGCTCTTAATGGAAAACTACAAACCAAACAGACCCTAGGCAGACTTTGAGCTTAAAATTAAGCTAACTAACAAGAACTTTAAGCAAAACAGCTTATACCTACTTAGAGCTTATCCTAAAGACTACTTAAAAATGCTTTTGAAAGGTATTTTGAAAATCAATAATGCTGAGAAAACGCTAACTGAAAAAAGACATGCAGGCAGACTACTCTATTTTTTAGTTTTTGAAAATTTATGAAAAAGGAAAAGGACAGTTTTGCAGACTAAATTTATATAAACAAATAAACTTTTTAAGCAAGAAAAACACTTAAACTATATAGATTTACCTATAAACTACTTGTGCACAACTTTTACCTAATGAAAATTGAATTTGAAAAAGGAAATTTTAGCAGTTTAAACTGTTGATGCAGTTTGCACTTTTTTAAACCAAAACTCTAAATCAACAATTGCAGGCCTAATGACTTGTTTTATAACATTAAAACAAAATCAATTTGAGTACTACCAATAACTAGAAGAGACTTAAGCTAGATATGCTACTATGAAAGATTTAATGATCATAGGATCAAAGTATTAACTAGAAAACATATGAAAACTTGATTAAGCCTACAAGCTACTCTAAATCCTGCTTATATAAACCTTTTAATGAGATTTAAAGAGATCCAAAAGGCCAAATGGCTTTGATAGTACTAACTCTAGTTAGTACTGTCATTAACCAAACACCCCTTTAAATTCCAAAATTCCATTTTAGCTTATGAAATAGAAATTTAGTGATTAAAACTTAAATACCAGATAATGAACAGATTATAACAACCTAAACAAGCAATTATCAATAAGAAAATAAGCCAGAAACAATAAGCTACTAGTTATGCTAACTATTTTTGAATTTTTATGATTTTTAAGACAAAAGTAAGAAAACTAAGATCTAAGCTATTAAACTTGAAAACAGATGATCAAACATATTTAATAAGCACAAATAGATAGAATTAAGCACAAATAAGCAAGATTATAAGCAGAATAAGCAAATTATAAGCTAGAAAATTAAGACAAAAAGAGTAAATTGGAACTTACAAGTGCCTTAGCTAAACAAAGGCTTATAAATGCTCAAAGAGCTTCTTCTACAGCTCTAGCTTATCACAAGGATAAGCTAGTTAAGTCCCATAAGCTCTTCCATGCTAAGTTTATCATCCAAAAACTCTAGATCCATTTAGCATAGGTATTTAGCTAATTTTAAAGGTTTAAATAGATTAATGATTAGATTTAGCTCAATTCCAAGCTTAGAGACTTGAGAAGAGCTTATGATCAGCTTATTAGAGGCTTAAGAACAATAACAGCTTATTTAGTAAAGTTTTATATAAAAGAGAACTTGAGAAAAGTAAGAGTAAACTCGAATTCTATTAATGGAAAGTTGATTACAATACTGAAAAGAAGATTACAATAAGCAAACATTAAACTAAGACATTTTGAAAAGAAAATACAAAATAAGCTAAAAAATTCTAAAAACTAACTCCCCCCTCTCTCTCTTGTGTGTAAATGTGAAGGGCTTTTTATAGCCTATAAATGAAGCTTCTAGGTCTTGGATCACGCTCCTCATCCATTTGATCTTGGCCCTTGATTCTTCCCTTATCATTGGATCCTCAATCGTACCCGTAGGATTAAATGAGTGAGCACACGGATTGCCAACGTGGCATTCCGTGTGTCAGAGCACTTGTGCTTCTTTTGTACTCATTTTAGTGCAAAAATCCAATGATTGGTGTGTTTCTTGTCAGACCCGCGTGTCATTCTTCTTGGGTTTCAACCAATGAGAGCCTCTCATTACGTATAACTCTGCCACCATGACACTTAGTACTCGAATCATTCTTCCATGTCATCAATTATGATTTGCCCTTTGTTTTTGACTTGGATAAAGCGCGAAGAAGATGATGAACAGTAAAAAGCTATTACCCGCCTTTTTTAACTGTTTGGGTGGGGGTTTGACTTGGGTGAAATGGGTTTTGACCATGGGCTTTTATAAAAAAGGGATTGGTCCGGGTTATGGTTAACAGGTTTTGGATTTGGGTTAATAAAAGAAGTTAACGACCGTTATCTCTTTTATATAAAAGAGATAACTGTGTTAGGGTTTTTAGGACTTATGGTGAGTTTATGTTAACATTAAGGGCATTTTGGGAATTTTTGAAAGGTTTTGTCTCCTGGTAGTTGACCAATGTTGACTTTGAGCTGACTTTTTTCCTTTCTTGCTATCAAATCCCTGGCTTTTGTACACTCTTTTTCCATCTCGTGTTCTTGTTTGTCCGGTTTTGACCGTTTTCTTGCGATTTTTGCTATATCCATACCTACACAATCACAAAGACAAAACAAGCAAGATACAAGCATTTTAAGCACAATTTTATCTTTTATTTGTCATTTTTGATATAAAACGGATATGTGTTTTCACACATATCAAAATTCCCCAAACTAAGCGATTGTGTGTCCTCACGCAATATTATATGCTTTAAAACCAAATACCTCAAAACTTCCCCAAACTAAATATTTGAAAAGTAGCAAAGACTTTTGTAGAGAGAGTTTAGAAATCACAAGTTATAAAACAACCCATTTCATATTTTTAAAACTTTTTCATTTTTTTATATATAAACTTAGAATATTTTGACTTTTGTTATTTCCATAACTATTAGAGATCATAGAACAAGATGCATTTCGATCCGAGAATGCCCCAAAAAGGATAAATCCATCGTCCCCGACTTTTCACTTGCTCCAAACTAAGCTTAAATCGAAATCACAGTAAAGTATCAGTAAAGATGCTAACACTACTCATATTTGCAACTTGTAAACTTTTTACTCCCGACATTTATTATATCTTAAGTGAGTGTACTATTTTGAATTTCAACCATGGATCAACGTTTTGCAGAATACTATGCTTCACGTTTCACCCGAGAATATTAAGTTTGAGGGCGAGATCATCCCATGTAGCGACTTTCGTCTCGGCACATCCCAACCTTGCGGCTAAGTGACCAGGCTTTTGACACCCCACAGAGACTAGTATCGGGACTCACAGACCTTAGGTTTCAAAAATTCTCAAGTTTCCCGTATATGCACAGCTTTTAAAAATAGAATAGTCAAAATTCAAAAGCATATTTAAATTTAACAAATAGAAATCTATTTATTAATTTAAACTAAAATATTTATGTAATTGTAACCCTCGACCTTTTAGAAGGCTGCAACATCGGTTGTGAGACGACAAGATGCATCAAACTTTTATTAGTCTCGGATTTTTATTCTTACTATGGGCTTTCTTTAGAAGACTACCACATCGGTTTTGAGCCGGCAAAAGGTAGTAAACTTTTATCAGCCCACAGCTTTTATTATTATTATATTTTTTTATCATTTTATCTTTTTTTTATATATAGGAAGACTTCTTTTTGAAAAATCCAAGTATAAATTTGAACTAAAACTAAAATTTACGCTATATTATTACATAAAAATTGTTGATTTAAGTTTAATCTCAAAAATAGCACGTATTATTATTCCGGTTAAGAGCTAGGTGAGAAAGTCAAAACATTAAATACATGAGCTCTTAAGATTTCCAACTAATCCTTGTTTAGCATCCCACTCATACTTAACTTTATAATTTTTCGTTCTTCGCGAAGATTCGCGAACGCTTAGCCTAAAAGTTAAGGAACAAGCTAGAGCTCAACACGCTCGATCGAGTCAAAATATACTCTTACTTTACCAAGCAGAAAAGTCAAAATTATGACAAAAACACTTATTTTATTTTTGAAAATTTTAAAATTTTTCATATTTTTGAAAATTCTGGTGGGAAATCGGGGTACCTGAGAACAATGGGTAACAGTAGGTAAGATTATATCGAAGATATACTACCCCATACTAAAATTAAACATTGTCCTCAATATTTTCTAGCTTAAGACTTAAAAACCCCATACTAGAACTCAAAAAGTCTAATGCAAAATCCAAACATGAAGAAAGTATCATACAAATCTTAAGCCGTTTATCAAGTGTGCTAAAAGATAAATGTTAGTCGATAATAATCTTAAGGATATCGGATTTCCCCAAACTATTGGCAAGCAAAGGCTAGGAAGCTCGAGTGGACCGGGACAAAACACCGAACACGAGAGTCTTCAGAAAATTTTGGGTTAATCCTACAAACAATCACAAGTACAAACACAACAAGAATCGGAAGAGTACAAGCCTCCTCACATCATAATAGAAAATAAGAAAGAAAATAGAAGGATAAGCATAGGGTGCCTCTTATGAAGCACTTTGTTTTTGGTAACCGAGTCACATAGCTTGACTCGATCCCTGAATTCATTCGTCCTTAGGGAAAGTCTGGAGATCCGGGACAACCATTGTTGGTGTGTCTCCTCCGAAGTAATGCTTAAGTCGGTGGCAATTAACTTTGAAGTTTGATCCGTCGACATGAGATAATTTTGCAGTGCCATATGGAAAAACTTCGGTTATAGTGAAAGGGTCGGACCATCGGGTTTTAAGCTTCCCCGAGAATATCTTTAGACGAGAGTTGAAAAGCAAGACTTGATCACCAACATTGAATATGCGGTTTTTGATTTTTGAGTCGTGAAGCTTCTTCGTCCTCTCCTTATAAATCAAAGAATTCTCGTATGCTTGATCACGAAGCTCATTAAGTTCATTAAGTTGCAGCTTACGGTGATCGCCCGCGGTTTTAAGATCGAAATTAGCATGTTTTAATGCCCAATACGCTCTATGCTCTAATTCGATAGGTAGATGACACGACTTTCCATACACGAGCTTGTAAGGGGTGCAACCAATTGGTGTCTTATAAGCGGTACGGAATGCCCATAGAGCGTCATCAAGCCTATCGGACCATGAGGCACGGTTTTCTCCAACCGTCCTTTCTAAAATACGTTTTAACCCACGATTCGACACCTCGACTTGACCACTCGTTTGAGGGTGGTAAGCGGTAGCAAGACGATGAGTGACCCCATACTTAGACATTACTTTAGCAAATTTGTCATTACAGAAATGGGTCCCACGATCGCTTATAATAGCTCTCGGTGTACCGAATCGGGCAAAAAGAGATTTCAAAAACTTAACTACAACTCTAGCATCGTTAGTGGGGAGCGCCTTGGCTTTAACCCATTTGGATAGGTAATCTACGGCTACGAGTATGTACTTATTTCCTCTAGATGACGGAAATGGTCCCATGAAGTCTATGCCCCAGACATCAAAGATTTCACACACTTGGATGGAATTTTGTGGCATCTCATCACGTTGTGAAATTTTTCCTTGACGCTGGCATGAGTCATAGTTTTTGACTAACTCATGGGCATCTTTGTAGATAGTGAGCTAATAAAATCCTGAGTCAAAAACCTTTTTGGCGGTGTAGTTGGCACCGTAATGTCCCCCGGTGGGTCCACTATGGCAAGCTGTGAGGATGTCAACAGCTTCTTGGCCCGAAACACATCGCCGGATCACTTGATCTGCACAGGTTTTGAATAGAAAAGGGTCGTCCCAAAAATAGTGTTTGACATCTTTGAAAAATTTGTTTTTTTGCTGAGTTGACATTCCTTTGACAATGAAATTCCCCGCGTGGTAATTTGCATAATCGGCAAACCACGGGGTACTTGGGTTACCACGAGAAGTCACCATATTAAGTGTCTCGAGAGGAAAATTTTCGTTTATTTCCTTTGGATCGAGAACATTTTCATACGGGTTTTCTAATCGGGAAAGATGATCGGCCGCGTAGTTCTCGGCTCCCTTCGTATCAATTACTTTAAAATTGAATTCTTGAAGGAGGAGAACCCACCGGAGCAATTGCGCCTTGGCATCTTTTTTAGCAAATAGGTACTTAAGGGCGGAATGATCCGTATACTCTATGCTTTTATTCATGATGAGGTATGACCAGAATTTTTCGAATGCGTACACCACAACTAACATTTCCTTTTCCGTTGTGGTGTAGTTTAATTCTGCCTCGGTCATTGTTTTGCTTGCATAATGTATAGGCCTAAAATGTTTCTCAATTCGTTGCCCCAGAACCGCACCTATGGTATAGTCGCTTGCATCGCACATAAGCTCAAAAGGCTGGTCCTAGTCGGGGGCAATCAGAATTGGAGCTTCGGTTAATTTCTTCTTTAAGGTCTGAAAAGCTTGAATGCATTCCCCGGAGAAACTGAAAGGAGTGTTTTTCTCAAGGAGATGAGTCATGGGTCGAGAAATTTTTGAAAAGTCCTTGATGAATCTACGGTAAAAACTTGCATGTCCGAGAAAACTCCTAATACCCTTGACGGTAGTTGGGTGAGGTAATTTAGCAATGACGTCTATTTTGGCTTTGTCGACTTCTATTCCTTTCTTTGAAATTTTGTGTCCAAGAACGATGCCTTCTTTCACCATAAAATGGCTTTTTTCCTAATTTAGAGCCAAATTAGTGTCTTCACACCGTTTAAGCATCTTTTCTAAATTGGAAAGGCACGTAGAGAAAGAATTTCCGAAAACTGAAAAGTCATCCATGAAAACTTCCATTGTCTTTTCAATCATATCATGGAAGATAGCCATCATACACCTCTGGAACGTGCCTGGTGCATTGCATAAGCCGAAAGGCATGCGGCGGTAAGCAAACATTTCGTATGGGCAGGTGAATGTGGTCTTCTATTGATCTTTCGGATCGATTGGTATTTGAAAGTAACCCGAGAAACCGTCGAGGAAACAATAGTATTCGTTTCCTGCGAGTCTCTCGAGCATTTGATCCATAAACGGAAAAGGGAAGTGATCTTTTCGGGTGGCTTCGTTCAACTTACGATAATCAATACATACTCTCCATCCTGTTACAAGTCTAGTCGGTACTAATTCGTTTTCATCATTGGTAACTATAGTCATCCCTCCTTTCTTCGGCACACAGTGCACTGGGCTTACCCAAGGACTATCCGAGATTGGGTAGATTAATCTGGCGTCAAGAATTTTTTCAACCTCTTTCTTAATGACATCGTGGATCTTTAGATTAACCCTTCTTTGATGTTAGACCGCTGGTTCGTAGTCCTCTTCCATAAGAATTTTATGAGAACAAAATTCTGGGTTAATACCCTTTATGTCGGAGAGTTTCCAAGCGATAACTCGCTTTCAGGACTTTAGAACCTTTTTGAGAGCGGCCTTTTCATCGATACTCAAACCTTTGGCAATTATGACTGGAAACTTGTTGTTGTCTTCCAAAAATGCATATTCGAGATGAGGCGGTAAGTCCTTAAGTTTGACCTTAGGAGGTTCATCAATTGAAGATTTGGCAGTTTTGGCTTCACAAATTTTGAGTTCCTTTCTATTTTCCGGCAAATAATTTCCTTGGTTCGGAGGAGGTGAAGGATCACTATTAAGGAGTGCTTCGAGAATAAGAATGTCCCCCTCTGGGTCATAATAGGATTCATCAACTTCCGGTGAAGTTGGATCGTCGGCTAGAGCAAGAAAAGCATCGGCTTCTTCGAGAAGGAGAAAATCACTATCCCCGAAAGGAGTGAGAGTCGAAGAAGAATTTGAAACTATCGGGTCATATCCGGGAGTGGGATTGCCACTTGCGATCACGTCGGAAAATCCTAGAACTTCCTGAGAATACTCCTCACAAGCTAATTCAACAACGTCGATTCGGTTCGCCGTCATATCATTATAATTAGCCGAGTATCTCGAAGTTTGATCAAGATTGTAAGTAATGGCCTCATTGCCTACTCGAAGGGTTAATTCACCTTCGTACACGTCTATCAAAGCACGACCGGTCTTAAGGAAACACCTCCCGAGAATTAGAGGTACTCTGAATGTATGGTTCAATCTACGTCCACGAAGTCGGCTGGAAACTGGAATCACCAACTTTAAACGTTGACTCTTTAGCAATACGATCGGGGGGAGACGAACGGTCACTAGTCTAGTGTCATGACACGTCGGAGTTAGTTGGAAGGTTAAGATTTTTCCACACGGAAAATGGCATGAGATTTATGCTTGCGCCAAGATCGGCCAAGGCTAAGCACTCATCCATTCAGGGAAATTTACATGGAATAAGGAATCTTCCAAGGTCACCAAGTTTTTCGGGTAACTTGTTAAGTATGACCGCCGAGCAATGTTCGTTCAAAGGGGTTCTAGCCATCTCACTAAGTTTTTCTTTATTTTCGATTAAGGCTTTAAGAGTTGAAGCAAATTTGGGCATAAGAGTCAAAGCATCCATGAAGCTAATTTCGAAACTCATATCTTTAAAGATTTCGTAGAATTTCTCTTTTTGTTCGTTAGCATTTTCACGGCGCTTCTCATCATTTCGCCTTGAAGGATAAGGAATCGACGGTTTCGGGTTAGGCATCGGCGCACTAACGGGAGCATCAACTGGCTCGGAAACCGGATTTTGGTTTTCAACTGGGACAACCGGAGGTTGGACGTCTTTGGTAATTCCGTTATTAGTAGGAAAAACCGTGTCCTTTGTCACCTCGGTTTTACGTTCCACTACTTTAGGAGAAGAAGTAGTAGGAATCGTAGGTCCTTGATAAACAACCCCGCTTCGGGTAGTAATACCCTTCAAGTCTTCCTTCGGGTTAGTAATCGTGTTACTTGGAAGAGAACCTGAACTCGAAGACGAAGCGGTATTGGAATTTACGAACTTAGAAAGCATTTCCGTTAAATTTGTCATCTGGTTTTGTAAACCTTGGCCTTGATTTTGCATATTCCTTAATATTGCATCATTAGCCTTGACATAATTCTCAAAATCGGTCTTTGAAACACCTTGCATTTGCGAATCGGGAGCTTGATAAGGGTGAGCTTGGTCAACCGGTGGTTGACTAGTCGGAGGTTGATAAACTTGTCCTTGGTAGAAGTTATTTCCACGATTTTGATTGAAATTTGTTCCTCGATTTTGGTCGAAATTATTTCCTTGATTATGATTGAAACGGTTTTGATTGTTTTGAATCGGAGGAAAACTAGGAGGTCGGATTTGGTTTGCAACCATCGGAGGTCTAGAATTGGTATTTCCTTGATTTAAATTAGCTGCAGCAGCTTGTGAAACGTACTCTTGAATGTTGTCTCGATAAACATTGCCATCGGTGGCTGGACAATTTCTATAAGAATGAGTTCCTCTACAAGTTACACAACTCTGCTCGACCGCTTTTACGGGCATAGGAGCTTGGGCTTTTTGCTTTTCGATAAGCGTAGTCTTCATCATATTTTTAAGTTCAGAAACTTCGGTTGTAAGAGCAGCAACATCGGGTGAAATTCCGGGGTTAGATGAATTCGAACTTACTTTGGCAACGACTGCCTTGTTTCGTGAATTACGAACTTTTGATTTACTCTCGATAATTTTCAAGCATTCACGAGGCATCTTATCTAAAAAATTTCCACCCGCAGCGGAATTCAACGAATCTTAATCATTAGCATTCAAAGCATTGTAAAACGTATCTAGTTGGTGTAATTCTGAAAATCCGTCATGTGGACGTGCTCGAAAGAAGGTCATTAAATCGATCCCAAGCCTCGTAAAACGATTCATTAAATCTTTGTTGAAATCTTGTGATTTCGTTTCGAAGATTTGTCATTTTTGAAGGAGGAAAGAATTGATTAATGAATTTTGAAACAAGATCATCCCATGTTAGAATTGATCGAGGAGGTTCTTTCTCTAGCCAAATCCGAGCTAAACCTTCGAGAGAAAATGGGAAAAGCATAAGCTTAATTGACATGCTTGGAACGTCCGTGAATCTCATCGTTGAGGTGATCTTATTGAAATAACGGATGTGAGCATGTGGATCCTCTTTATCATGTCCGAAAAACTGCTTGTTTTGAACAAGATTGATCAAACCATGCTTTAACTCAAAATTAGCATTGATTTCGGGAATTACGATTGCATCCTCGTACCCCTCGGTGGGTGCTTGGAGCAATTCCGCCATAGTCCGGTTATCGGCCATCGGAACTAGGGGAGGATTATCAAAAGGTTCTTCTAAATTAAATGGTTCTACAACAGCCGGTGGGGCTTGTTGTTGACGGTTAAGGTTGCGGGTTTGAGAACGAGTGCGCATGCACAAAATAGAAAAAGAAAATTTTGAACTAATTTTTTTTAACAATCTATTTTAACGGATAACGAGATAGACAACTTGAACCAAATAATCAAACTTACTTCACGGTAGCTCTTAAAAATTTTACTTTTTAAGGTGAGCCGTATTTCGTAAGTGACACAAATGGTAAGTTTTTAAATCTTTAATTCGAGTTGGGAACTTATTGATGGATAATACCTCAATTGAAGGTATTATTTGTTGGTGTTCTTTTACCAACTTTGTTTATTTTATTTTTTATTATGGACAATTTTTTTATTTTTGATTTTTTTAAATATTTTTATATGATAATTATACTAATAAAAGAAAATTATTTTTTACTTTTTATATTTTATAATTTTTTTGTATTTTTGATTTTTTAACAAAAACAAAACTTTTAAAAACGAAATGGTCTTCAAATCACGATCAACAAACGCAAACGAAGGAATCTTAATCACAAATCCCCGGCAGCGGCGCCAAAAATTGATTGCTTAGTAAAGCAACAAACGTAATAAAAAAATATAATATAATATAAAATTCCCAAACTACCCTTGAGGACAAAGGTAGTTAGAAAAATCACATGATAATATATATATTAATATGTATATTAACCAAGAAGTATGATTCCCGGGTCGTTATTCCCCAAGTATTTATGAAATTGAGACCACGTTTGTTGTTCGAATAATGATTTGAATTGGTAACAAAGATTGATTTGATTATCTATTTCTATGAGTTAAAAAAACCAATTAAAATAAGCAAATGATAAGAACTAAACTAGAAAACAAATAACGGGCACGAAAAAAACGCGACAATTAAGCAATTAAACTAAATTTTAAGCCTACGAAAGCAAATTTAATTTCTAAACCTAAATTAAGAAAAAAGAAAATTTTAAGAAAAAGAAAATTATTATTTATTTTTTTTTAATTATTTTTGTATTTATTATGACTTAAAAACTAATTAAATGAATTAAAATCCTAGAAAATAGCAAATTAATTCCTAAAAATTCTAAAAAATGATTTTCTAACTTAGAAAAGTCTAAAATATCATAAAAACTTAGAAAACTATTTTTAACTACTTTTAATAATAAAATCCTACTTTATAAAACTAATTTTAAAAAAAGTGAAAAATAGAAATTAAGATCTAAAAAGGGAAAAAATGATTTTAATGCATGTAAAACTAAAAGTATTTATTCTAAAACTAAATACTATTTTTTTGTATTTTTAAAAATTATTTTTCTATTTTTTATTGATTTTCGAAAATATTTATCTAAGAAAAATTATAAAAAATGAACTATTAAGGGAAAATTATGGAAAAAAATCACAAAAAGTACTAAACTAAGCAAAGAACAAAGGAAAAATAAGACAAGGTGAAAAGCTAAACAAATAAGCCCTAAATAAGCCTAAACTAGCTACGGCTTTATTTTATAAGCTAAAAACTAAAATGTGTATAACAATTTAATGAAATGAAAGCCTAATGGATGAGCTAATGGAGCACGTTGGTTAAGGCAATGGGTGAGTGTGGCCAAGGTCGTGGGTTCGAGTCCCAGGCTTTGGTTTTTGTATTTTTTTTTAAAGAACAAATATGTTTATAAGCTAAAAACAAAAGACTTTTATGAAAACAACTTTTATAAAAGCTGAAAAATAAGCTGGAAATGGCTTATAAAACTAGACAGATTACTTAACTATATATATTTTTGGCTTTTTTCTAAACTAAGATCTCAAAAGCTGATATAAGCTAAACTAATGAATTATAAGCTACTTATTTAACTAAGACTGATCTATTAAGCTTCTATAAAAAGGATTAAGCACAAAATTGACAAGCTATAAGCTGAAATCCTAAATAAGAACTTGATAACCTCTAAGACCCAAACAGACCTTAAGCTCACTTTTGAGCTTAATTTCAAGCTAACAAATGAAGAGCTTTAGCTATGGAACTTATATTTTCTTTAAGCTTGACTAAGTGACTTTTTTTTGAAAATGCTTTTAAAAAGATTTAAGGAAAACAAGAACTCATTGAAAAAGTGTTTTGAAAACAGACAGATAAGTCAGCATACTGACTTTGGTTTAATGTAATGAAAAAGACAAAAGGCTATTTTTAAGAGCTAAAACAGATTATCAAAAGAACTTATTATGAAAAACTAAGTTAAAACAGATTAATAACTACCTTAATTCTACTAGTATCCCAAAAATCAAAATATAAGAAAAACTTCTACTATCTGAAACTATGACCTGAAAAATGATACTTGCACTAATGTCTCTCCTAGTGCAGTTTGCAACAATTTGAACCAATCTGAAATCTAATAATGCAGGCCTATTTGTAATGACTTCTATACTTTTAAAAGCACAAAATAAGAACAAATTTATCCTCAACAATTACTAGATTGGTTGAAACTTAAAACTCAAATTAACCTTAACAGATTTTTAACCTATGTAAACCTAACTTGTGCAAAATTATTCTACTCTATCCTTACTTGAAAATATAGCACACACTGAATTAAAATGAAAGATTAAATCAAAGTTCAAAAACCACAAGGCTACAAGCAGTACTAACTTGTAGTTAGTACTGCTGTGCCAAACACCCCTTTAAAGTTTATAAAATCCATTTAAGCTTATGATATTGAAATCTATTGAGCAATGTTTTAATACCAGATAATAACCAACCTATTTTTACCTTAATTAAGCTATAACTACTAACAAATAAGCCAGAATCTAACAGCTTAAAACTATGCTAATATTTTTTTGATTTTTAGAGATTTATAAGAGAAAACATAAAAATCTAAGATCTACACTACAAAAGCTAAAAACAGATAATAGAACATGATTAATAAGCACAATGAGATAGATTTAAGCACAAATAAGCTAGCAGGTAAGCAGAATAAGCAAATTATAAGCTGAAATTTAAGACAGAAATGGAAATAGCAACTTACAATAAGCCATAGCTTAACAAAGGCTTAACAAGCTTGTGGAGCTACTCTACTAGCTCCAGCTTATCCTTGGATAAGCTGGTAGGGGTCCTGGAAGCTCATCCATTTTTAGCTTCCCTTCTAAAAAGCTTAATCTATCCATAGCATAGGTATTTAAGCTGATTTTAAAGTTACAGTAGATTAAGGCTTTATTGAGCTCAAATCCAAGCTTAAAGACTTAGATGAGCTAGAGATAAGCTTGTTTACAAGCTTATGAGTAGTTTGAAAGCTTATAGAACAGTTTAATAAAGCTTTTGGAAACAGGTGAACATAATAAGCAAGAAAAGATTTTATTGAGTAAACTAAAATTTCATTGATATTAAAAACAGATTACAAATTATTGAAAAACAAGATTACATTTAAAAATTAAACTAAATTATATTATAAGCTAGAATCTATAAGCTAATTTTTAAACTACTCATCCATATCTCTTGTGAGTGATGAAGTCTTCTATTTATAGGCCTGAATGAAGCTTCTAGGTCCTTAGTCTGTTATACGCTCCCATCAATCATGTCCCTTGAATCTTAGCAATCATTGGATACCATCTTTAAGCCGTTGGATTAGATTGAGGAGCACACGGATTGCTAGTGTGGCATTCCGTGTGTCAGGCCTCGTGTGCTTCTTTTGCACTCATTATAGTGAAAATTATCCATTCCCCTTGTGTTTCTTCTCATGCTCACGTGTCTTCTCTTTTGGGAATTTACCAATCAAAGCTCCTCAATGACGTTTTATGATGCTGACTTGTACCTTGCCACCTGAATTAATGAGCTACGTCCTTAATTTAAATTTACCCTTTGTTTTAAGTAAGTTAAAATGCAAAGACGATGATGAATAGTAAACTTCCTTTCGCGCCTTTATTAACTGTATGAGTGGGGGTATTTGACTGAGGCTCATAGGGCTTTGACTTGGGCTTGGGTTTTTTTATTTAAAAGGTTGGGCCGGTTTTGGGTTATATAAGAGTTAACGGGTGTTAACTCTTTATAAATTAAAGAGTTAACACCGTTAGGGTTTAGGGACTATTTTTGCAATTTGGTTTTCTTTGAAGGACTGATTTGGTATTTTTGGGTTTTGTCATTTAGTGAGTTGACGTTGGTTGACTAAAGGTTGACTGGAGTTGACTTTTGACCTTTCTTGCTATCAAATCCTCGGCTCTTGTACACTCTTTTCCGTCTTGTGTCCGTGTTTGTCCGGCTTTGACCATTTTCTTATGATTTTTGCAATATCCGTACCTACACAATCACAAAGACAAAACAAGCAATATACAAGCATTTTAAGCATAATTTTGTCTTTTATGGGACATTTTTGATATAAAAAGGATATGTGTTTTCACATATATCAGTTGTTGATCCCCGGGTTCCCTTAATTCTTGGGAGACCCTTTTTGAGGACGGCACGTGCTTTGATTGATGTTTATGGTGAAGAATTAACTTTCCGAGTTGATGATGAAGCCATAACCTTTAAAGTTGGTTAAACTTCGAGATACTCCTACAATAATGCCAAATCGGTTAATCAAATCGATGTCATCGACGTTTCATGTGAGGATTATGTTTAAGAAGTGCTCGGTTTTTTGGATTGTTCTACAAATGGCAATCCTACTCCGTCTTTAGATCCTATCCTTTCTACTTCTTTCCCCTCTCTTACTCCTTTTGAAGGAGGTGACTTCATTTTGGAAGAAATCGAAGCTTGTCTTACAAATGATTCAATTCCACCAGGAATTGATGATGCCGACTTTGATCCGGAGGGAGACCTTCTTCTACTCGAGAAGTTATTAAATGATGATCCATCATCTCCTCTCCCTCCGAAGGAACTTCATTTTGAGGAACTTAAAATGATTAAATCTTCTATTGATGATCCTCCGGATCTTGAGCTCAAGGATTTACCGTCTCATCTTGAATACGCGTTTTTAGAAGGAACCGATAAATTACCCGTTTTTACCATTTAAATTTTTTCTTTAAAAACAAAGAGGGAAAAATAAATTTTAAAAAAAAAAAAAAGATGAAGAAAAGGCCGCCCTTTTAAAGGTTCTTAAGTCACACAAACGGGCCATCGCATGGAAAATCTTCGACATTAAGGGTATCGACCCTAGTTTTTGTACTCACAAGATCTTAATGGAAGATGATTTCAAACCGGCGATTCAACATCAAAGAAGGGTAAATCCGAAAATTCATGAGGTTATCAAAAAGGAAGTTATCAAACTTCTTGATGCCGGATTGATTTACCCTATCTCTGATAGTCCATGGGTGAGCCCCGTTCATTGTGTGCCTAAGAAGGGTGGCATGACCGTAGTTGAAAACGAAGATAATGAATTAATACCTACTAGGTTAGTTACAGGATGGCGTGTTTGTATAGATTACCGAAAGCTTAATGATGCCACTCGTAAAGACCATTTCCCGTTGCCTTTTATGGACCAAATGCTAGAACGTTTAGCAGGGAACGAATACTATTGTTTTTTAGATGGATTTTTCAGATATTTTCAAATTCCAATTGACCCGCAAGACCAAGAGAAGACCACCTTCACTTGCCCTTATGGGACGTTTGCCTACCGACGTATGCCTTTTGGTTTATGTAATGCTCCCGGCACGTTCCAAAGGTGCATGATGGCCATTTTCCACGACATGATCGAGGAAACAATGGAGGTCTTCATGGACTATTTCTCGGTCTTCGGGGATTCTTTCTCGTCATGCCTCTCCCATTTAGACAAAATGCTAAAATGGTGCGAAGACATTAATTTAGTTCTAAATTGGGAGAAATGCCATTTTATGGTAAAAGAAGGCATTGTTCTAGGACATAAGATTTCAAAGTCCGGGATTGAGGTTGACAAAGCTAAAGTTGATGTTATAGCTAAACTCCCTCATCCGACTTCCGTCAAAGGCGTTCGAAGTTTTTTAGGTCACGCCGGGTTCTATCGTCGATTTATTTAAGATTTTTCTAAAATTGCCCGGCCGATGACCCATCTTCTTGAAAACGAAACTCTGTTTATTTTCTCGAAAGAATGTATTAAAGCGTTTAATATACTTAAAAAGAAGTTAACCGAAGCCCCGATTTTATTTGCCCCCGATTGGGACCTACCATTTGAAATTATGTGCAACGCTAGTGATTACGCGGTAGGTGCAGTCTTGGGGCAACGTAATACCAAACATTTTTAGCCGATACACTATGCTAGTAAGACCATGACGAATGCTCAAGCACATTACACTACTACAGAAAAAGAGTTATTAGCCATGGTGTATGCTTTCTAGAAATTCCAGCCTTACTTAGTCTTATCAAAGACCATAGTGTATACAGACCACTCGGCTCTCAAATATCTTCTTGCTAAGCAAGATGCTAAGCCGAGATTGCTCTGGTGGATTCTCCTACTCCAAGAATTTGATGTCATTGTTCGTGATAAGAAAGGAGTAGAGAATCTCGCGGCCGACCACTTATCAAGACTTGAAAATCCCCACCAAGATGTTCTCGAGAACAAGGAAATTAATGAAACATTTCATCTTGAGACTCTTGGTATGGTTACCTTTCGTGGTGATTCTAGTACCTCATGATTTTCTGACATTGCAAATTACCATGTGAGGAATTTTGTTATAAAAGGGATGTCGTCCCAACAAAAGAAAAAATTCTTTAAGGATGTTAAACATTATTTTTGTGACGACCCCTACTTGTTTAGGATTTATGCAGATCAAATGATTAGACAATGTGTTCGCGGCCAAGAAGCCATTGATATCCTCACGGCTTGCCATAATGGATCCACCGGGGGACATCATGGTGCCAACTACACAGCTAAAAAAGTCTTTGATTCCGATTTCTATTGGCCGACAATTTACCGCGATGCCCACGACATGGTTAAGTCTTGTGAGTCATGTCAACGTCAAGGAAAAATCTTGCAAAAGGATGAAATGCCTTAAAATGCAATTTAAGTTTGCGAGATATTTGACGTGTGGGGCATCGATTTCATGGGCCCGTTCTCATCTTCTTGAGGGAACAAGTACATTCTCGTGGCCGTTGATTACTTGTCTAAATGGGTTGAAGCAAAAGCGCTCCCCACTAATGATGCCCGAGTTGTTGTTAAATTCTTGAAATCTCTTTTTGCCAGATTTAGAACTCCTCGTGCTATAATTAGTGATCGCGGTACTCATTTTTGCAATGACTAATTTACGAAAGTCATGCTTAAGTATGGAGTTACCCACCGTCTTTCTACCATGTATCATCCACAAACAAATGGACAAGTGGAGGTTTCAAATCGTGGTTTGAAACGTATCTTAGAAAGGACCGTAGGTAAAAATCATAGCTCATGGTCCGATAAGTTAGATGATTCTGTACCACTTTCAAAACACCCATCGGGTGCACTCCTTATAAGCTAGTGTACGGAAAGGCTTGACATCTTCCTATTAAACTTGAACACAAGGCCTATTAGGCCTTAAAACATTGTAATTTTGACCTCAAGACCGTGGGTGATCACCAGAAAGTTCAAATGAATGAATTAAATGAACTACGGGATCAAGCTTACAAGAACTCTTTAATCTACAAAGAGAAAACAAAGAAGATTCATGACTCCAAATTTAAGAACTGCGTTTTTCAATCGTTTGTGATGATCGAGTTCTTCTCTCCAATTCTTGATTAAAGATTTTCTCGGGCAAGCTTAAAACCCGTTGGACCGGACCATTCACCGTTGCTCAAGTTTTCCCTTATGGTGCCGTTGAGTTATCTCAAATTGATGGACCAAACTTCAAGGTGAATGGTCATAGACTTAAACACTACTTTGGAGGGGACATACCACCGATGGTTGTCCCGGATCTCTAAACTTTCCCCATGGATCATTAAATTCGGGGTCGAGTAGACTCGGTTATCAAAAACAAGCGCTTCGTGGGTGGCAACCCATGCTTATCCCTATTAGTAGTATATTAGTACCATATTTATGAATAAGTGTGATGTGAGGAGGCTCGCCTCTTCCTTTCTCGTGTTTCGTGTTTTGTGTTTAATGTCAGGATTGCCCAGATTATGAAGACTCTTGTGCTTGTGGTTATGTCAATACGTCACTCGGATCTTAAATCATTTTGCATGCTTATATATAGGAATCTGATATCCTAGATCTTATTGATTCCCGTTTATCTATTAGCATAATTAAAATAAACGGCTTTTAGATTTGCGTAGTATACTCCTTAATAATTTGGATCTATGCTTGAATAAGTATGGGGGTAGTGACTATCTCACATTGAGGACAATGTGTAGTTCTAGTATGGGGGATCGTTTGATTTGATCTTACTTGCATTTGCCTTGTCTTCATGGAACCCCGTTTTTCCTCTAAAAATAGCAAAAATAGGCCAAAATTTAAAAAAAATTCAAAAATAAAATAAGTGTTTTTACACAAATGTTTGCTTTCCGTTGGTGAGAATAAGAATAAATTTTGACTTGATCGAGCATGTTGCGCTCTATCTGTGCGGAGGGGGGGGGGTGGGTGAGGGGGCGCGGGGGGTGTGGGGGGGGGGGACCATTAATCTTATATAAATTTAAGCTTTTGCTAGTCTTTTATACAAGAAGCTTTAAAAAAAGAATTCTAGCTTGAGAAGAGCCAAGAGTTTGCAAGTTTTCATGATAGACTTTGAATATGTAAAGCTTGTTTTATTAAACTAAGCATTCACGGATCTTTTTATTAAAGATTTTAAATTTGCAAAGAACGAGAAATGATAGAGTTAAGTATAAGTTTAGATGCTAAGCAAGGATTAGTTGGAAATCTTAAGAACTCATAGAGGTTAATTGTGGCTTTTTGCTCCCATCAGCTTAACAAACGTTATATAATTGTTTAATAAATAAAGTTACTTTAGGTTTTTGCGATTCTTAGTTTAAATCACTTCGTAGAGATTCCTTCTGGTGAAAGTAAGGTACACATCGAGGTTTTGTTCAGTGTTGTGGGGAAATAGGCTACGATTCTGACGGCTCGCTACTATTTTATGGGTTGTTAAAAGACCACAGGACTTGAAAACTATTGGCATAAATCAATAATAGTTCTGTATAATTCGTAGCCGAAATAAGCCACATACCTCTTGCCGGCTCCACAACGATGTGGTAGTCGTTTAAAGGGTGGAGGTATGAATAATAATAAAAACTGTGGGCTGATAAAAGTTTACTGCCTCTTGCCGGCTCACAACCGATGTGGCAGTCTTCTAAATAAGGCACATAGTAATAATCCAAGACTGATAAAAGTTTGATGCATCTTGCCGGCTCACAACCGATGTTGCAGCCTTCTAAAAGGACGAGGGAAATTACCGAGGTCGAAATAGGGACTCCTGGAACATGTCGCTTCGCATACCGATTGTGGCAGTTGGTTTAAAGGACCTAGTTTTATAATGTTGCATTAATAATAATAGTAATTACAGCCAAATTTGATCTCGGGGTTATCTAAAAAGGATAACCCCTAAATCGTGTGAAATTAGAACCTTAATGTGGACCTTATTCTCACCATATCGTCTCTTTAGGAAATGATTTCAAACTAATTATAGTCTAAATCGGGTTTACTTTATATGAATAAGAATTTAATTTATTTGTCACCAATAATAATAATAAAATCTTTAGAGGATTTAGGAATAAGGGAACGAAAAGTAGCTATACTTTCACAATTAACATTTATGAGTAGTGTTAGCATCTTAACTTATATTTAACAATGATTTCGTTTTTAAGCTTGGTTTGGGGCAGGTGAAAAATCAAAGACGATGAATTTATCCTTAGGGATACTATTCATAAGTGCTTCTTGTTCTATGATCCTAAAAATTATAAGTTATATAATGAATTCAGGCATATGGTTACTTGTTTGAAAATGGTGAAACGGGGATCCCCTTAGATGAACACTAAGCTACTTTTCGAGGTAATTAGTTTGGGGGATTGAAAGTTTCTGAAGCATGTATTTTTATCATTGCGTGAGGACACGACAATAGCTTAGTATGGGGGATTTTGGTATGTGTTAAATCACATACCTTTTCTATTATCAAAAACGAACCCAAATAACCAAAAACGTGTGAAAAATACAATGTATATGCTTGTTTTTGTGTTTATGTAAATGCAGGTAACGGATATGCAATAAAGGACAAAATAAAGACAAAACCGGACAAAACGAGCACTGGGATCGGAAAGAGCGCAAAAACCAAAAGCGAAGGCATAATCATTTCAAAGGCCAACCCGTCCCCACTTTATTGGGTCGGGTCAGCTTAAAGTTAAATATATAATCATAGCCAAGTAATAAAACCATTTAAAAAAATAAAGCGCAAATCTTAGTCCTAATCCAACAACCATGAATCCATGCCAAATCATAAAGCCCAAAACCATTAAATAACACCAAGCCCAAACCATCCTTATATCACTTGAGTACCAGTCAAATAGTCAAAGAAGGTCAAAATGGTTAACACGCGGGGTAAATCACTGTTTACTCTCCTCCTTCCCATTTACCTGCAAGTGTACGGAGATACTATGCTCCTTCCCACATTGCGGCACCCTCTTCTAGGTAGGCTGACACGTCTGACAACTACTTTAGCCACGGGGGGGGGGGGGGTGGGGCCCCCTCCCCCCCCCCCCCCCCCCCCCCCCCCCCCCCCCCCCCCCCCCCCCCCCCCGGGGGGGGGGGGGGGGTGGGGGGGGGGGGGGGGGGGGGGGGGTGGGGGGGGGAGGGAGAGATCGGGGGGGGGGGGGGGGGGGGGGGGGGGGGTGGGGGGTGGGGGGGCCGGGGGGGGGGGGGGGAGGGGGGGGGGGGGCGGGCGGGGCGGGGGGGGGGGTATGGGGGGTGGGGGGGAGGGGAGGTGGGTCGGGGGCGTGGGGGGGGGGGGGGGGGGGGGGGGGGGGGGGGGGGGGGGGGGGGGGGGGGGGGGGGGGTGGGGGGGGTGGGGTGGGTGGGTGGGGGTGGGGATGGCAATTCGGAGTCTATGATTGGTTGGTTAGGCGTGACACTTGATCCAAGGGCCGAGAATGAATGATTGAAGATGGTTATGATCAAAGGGTTGAGGATGAAGGATTGAAGATGCTCATTAAAGACCTAGAAGCTTCGGATTCACTCTATAAATAGAGGCCTCGGATCACACAGTGGGGATATCTCCTTTTTAGCTTATTTTCTAGTTTTTAGTAGCTTAATTTGTAACTTTAGCTTATTGTCAATTTCTTCATGTAATTTCCTTTTAAAAACAACTTGTAACTTTTTTTATGATTAATAAAATTACTGTTTGATCTTAGCTCATGTTTTGTTCATTTTTTGATTAAGCCATAATTGTTAAAATGTTATCAGTTACTTAATAAGCTCAAATTAAGCTCAAATTCTCTAAATAAGTTGTACTAATTATGTCTAGTCAACCTAAGCTAAAATGAATAAGTATCTACCTCAAAATCCACCTCAATTTCACCTCAGCTTATTGTCCTTGTTTTGAGCAAAGGACAAAGGTACATTCCTTTTACTTTTTTAGCTTAATTTCTGTTTAGCTTATCTGATTGCTTATTAACTGCTTTTGTGTGTTTATTTTCTGCTTATAATTGCTTAATCAGATTTATTATAGCTTATTTTGTCTAGTTTATAGCTTAGTTTTGTCAGTTTTGAGTTTTGAATATAATATGTCCCTAGATTAGTCTATATAGCTTTTTCAGTTAGCTTATTGAATAGTGCTTATTTTTCTAAAGTTATTGCTTAGTTGTCTTTAAAATGCTTGAAACTTCATCTATTTTCATCAATATCAGCTTTTTGGGTTCTGTTTTGGCTTTTAAGTAGGAATCTAAGATTTAAAGGGGTGTTTGAGATAATAGTTTTTACTTAAAGTAAAAACTGCTAAGGCCTCTTTTGGTGGTAAAGCCAAATTGATTTAGCTTAAATATAGTCTATTTAGTAGGTTTGATCAGTTTTATCATGTTTTTAGCAATGTTTTAAGGATTTGAGTTCATTTGCAAAATTTCAAAGTTAAAAAGTCATTATATCAGCTTATTAGGGAATTCTCCTAAAAATTACTCTTTAGTTAGTATTTTTGTGCAAAGCTAGTCTAAAATGAATGTTTCATATGTTGAGTTAAGTGTCAAAATTGTGGAGTCTTAGTTGTTAGTTTTCAGTTTTTGTCAAAAAAATCAAAAAGCCAAAAATATTTTGTTCAAACTGTCTCATTTGACAGCTAATTTTCTAGCTTATTTTTAGCTCAAATTACTTAAAAATAGATTTTAGGTGTTCATTAGTGGATAGACTTTAGCTGTTTTTAGTTTTTAGGATTTGATATAAGCTTTTTGAAGCTTATTTTTATGTCAAACGTAGTGCCAAAAGCTGTCAAAATTCCCTTTAAGTCCAAAAGTTGTGCAATCTGTTTGAGGTCTTAATGAGCTTATCAGCTTATTATATTTGCTCAAATGTGGTCACTTGTACTTATTTAGTCTAGCTTAATGCTTCTGTTTAGCTTATTGGGTTTTTTATGAGCTTATTAAGTTTTCTATAAGCTTAGCAGTCTTAACTGCTAAGCCTAGTAGTACTAACTGAAGGCTAGTACTGTTGTGCTTCTTGAGCTTATTTCAAGCTTATTTGGTATGTTTAATTTCAGTCTTTGGAGCTTATTGGGATTAGGTCTAGCTGGTTTTCAGTTTGTAGTTTTTCTTTTGCTTAATTTTAATCTTAGATTGCTTTTTGTCTTCTTGTTTTTTGTATCGTGCCCAATAAGTCAAAACAAATTAGTTAAGTCATTTTGCTAATGTCAGCTTTTAGTATAGTTATTTCCAGCTTCTTTTTTGAGATTGAAAAATGTTCCTTTGTTAAGTTTCATTGTTTTTACCTTATGATTTGCTTTTTTCAAAAACAATTCAAAAAAAATTCAAAAAGGGAAGCCACTGGTTCGAACCTGTGACCTCTCCCTTTCACTCAACAACTCAACACAACACACCTTAACCAACTGCCCTTGGGACTTTCACCTGTCATATCTCTACACCATTTAGTATTTAATCTTTATTTCCCATTTTGCTTATTCGTGATTAATTGCTTTTTAACAGCTTATTTGTTTAGCCAACTTTTCAGGTCTTATTTTTCTTAGATTCTACTTAGCTTAGAGTATTTTTCCTAATTTTCCTAGATTTTTAATAATTAGTTTACTATTTTTAATAATTAATTTAGGTTAAATATGTTTTTAATTCATAAAAAATAAAATAAAAGACAAAAAAAATATTATTTCTTTTTCAAAAATTATTTTAATTCATTTAGGATTTTTAGGTTTGCATTTTAAGTTTTTAGGGTTTAATTTGCTTTATTTTAGTTTTCCTGTTAGTCCTTAAGCTGGCCCGGTAAGTGTTTAAATTTTCGTTATAATTTTAGGTGCATTCGTTTTTAGTTAGCGTGACTTTTAATGCTTCCTTTGCTTTAGTAGACATTCAGAATCCCAAACTCCAAAGTTTGAAATTATTAAATCACGCGATCACAAACTTAACGAGATTCAATTCACGCTTCGTCGGGGATACGACTCGGGAAGGTTTTGAATTTTACTTTGGATAAAAGTAATCTTCTTAAATCCTTATTACTATTGAATTTATCCTTATATATACTTACGTGTGTGTGTTCGGATCGAATCAATTTTTGGCGCCGTTGCCGGGGAGAGGTGTATGATTTTCGCAAAGTATTTGAAGTTAGTGCCTTGAAGATCCTTTTCCCGTGAAAGTTTTCATTTTCTTTTTATAAAAATACAAAAATATTTTACACTTCTATTCTTATTTTCTTTTATTTTAATATTAAAATTAACCGTTTGTCAATTGTTGTTACGGCTCTTCTTTAGTTAACAAACTATAAGAGAGGTATACGGAGGGTCGATCCTACGAACTTTGACCCGAAAGGAGAAGGTTTTTAAAATGCTTCGCGCTTACTCGCTCCTCCGCTTCTTTGTGTGTTTTCTAGAAAGCTACCGTGCACCTTTGACTTTCGGTTACCAACAATATTGTTTCTTTCTTATTTTTATTATTTCTTTTCTTTATGAAAAATCTATAAATATTCTTCTCTATCCTCTTATTCGTTTAATTCTTATTCTGTTAACCTTCTTATCCGTAATCTCTTCAAAAATGTCTTGGTTTTTCAAGATGCTCGTGTCTGTGGAGGACGTTTTAACGGTGGGAAAATTGTCGGCATTTGTACCAAATGTGAGTTTCGGAGATGAACCGTATATGACTCTAAATTCTTTATTATCAAAACTCCGTATTTTTCGAACCCACATTCACAGCCCCAAAACATCTTTGTTTCGACCAATGACATTGTTTTCATTGTACAATATCCAGTATAGTCAAACGGTAAACGTTGTCAACGTGTTCTTGTAAGTGGGTGGATCCTGGGCTTAGTGAAGGATTTTGCTTTCTTTGCAATTAAATTCATCCTATTGATGATCCAATCCGAATTCTCTTTCAATAATCTTCCAAACGATTTGCCCACCCTTCACAACCCCCAGTCACGATCATACTCATGTGAGTTATGTGGACTGATTTCACTACGTTATGATTGTTCCACCTAGTTCCGCTTGTCTATGTGCAGGAACAAGTTACAATCGAAAACTTTAGTGATAATTATTATCCACAAAATTCACCGAGTTTTCCACAACAATATCTTTGCTGTAAAAATTATGGGGGTCCTCATGAAAGTTTTCAGTGTCAACCGATGAATCAAAACAACTTTGAACCTAATCCTAGCTATTCCAGTTTGACCAACCCCTGCAATATTCCATCAATCATCAGCCTCCGAATATTCAAGAGAACCCTACTTGGTAAAAGATCTATGAACTTATTCAAATCATGTAATAATCTTGCGAAAAGCTACTTCAACAACAGCAGGCGGCTAGTATCACTCAATCACCTTTTCAAGAAATGGAGATCCAAGTTTTTGGGAGGAATCTGAGCGCATTATTTAGAAGAAATTGCTACTGTTTAAGTTATCAAATTCAGATTAGATTATCGATATGAGAAAATGTAAGGGGGGATTATTCGTTTTAGAGGGAATGTGAAAGTATGATTGATAAGCTTAATGGTAAATTTAATGGAATAAGTATTGAGATTAATAAAAAGAAAAAGCTTCAGCATCTAGAGCAGGTGGCGAATCTTAGTACTTCTCCTTCGTAATGTTTCAAATCGTTTTGCTATGATGACGATGACGACTATGATTACAAGGAGAGTACTATTCCTTTAAATGAAATTGATTCTCAAATACCTTCGTCTTTTGCAATCACACCCGTTTTACCGAATTTGGAGCTTGAGGACTCTCTCATCATGGGGAATGAGGAACTTAGCACTATTCCTGAAAAGGAATAGGACGAATTCATAAAGTCTAGTATTGAGGAGCTTGTTCCAATCCCAAGTGTGTCCCCCCCCCCAAGATTTAATCGATTACGAAAGTGAGTGTGATATGCCCGTTTGTGATGATTCTTCTTCTAAGAATGAGGGTTTAGATGCTATCGTTTCTATTCCACCGAGAAAATAAATTGATCATTTAAATGCCATACTAGATTCAGTTCAATCTTTGCTTAATCGTGTTAATTCGATAATTTTTCATATCGAGGAGTTCGCCGGTGAACTCGCTCCTGTCGATCCAATTCCACCGGGAATTATTTTTTATCCGGAAAAAGATATTCGTCTAATTGAAAATTTGTTGAATGATGATTCATCTCCTTCCAATAGAATTTTTTTAATATCTGGAATATTCTGATGCTATTATCGAATCTTTCTCCCCATCTCCTATTCCCGTCGAGGATAGTGACTCTCTTATGGAGGAGATCGATATATTTCTTGCTCCGGATGACTCGATACCACCGGGTATTGAGAGAGACGACTATGACTCGGAGGGGGGTGTTCTTTTCTTGAAATTACTTAACGATGATTCTATTTCCCTTCCTGAGTATGAATCATTTCACATTGATTTTTATAATGTTCCATCATCTCCTCGTCCTCCTGAAAAACCTCCAGATGATTGATGGTTTACTCTTGATATGAGCCGAACGGGAGTTTTAACTACATAAAATGGGTGGGATGTATTTCTGATAATTCGACAAGAGAACTTTATGTTTATGTGCCTAAAGTTTTACTAGCCCTTTATCCAGTGTTTGACACTTTGCTTCCATTTTCATCCGAAAATGAGGACAAGGTTTTCAATCCTAGAATTCTCATTTCTAATGGCGAGAAATCTCATCATCTTCTATCTCATCGGGGCTTTAAAGTTTTTTAGCTTATTAATAATTCTAAAAGACCGATGATGATTTATGGAGGAGACTTTCCTATCTTGGATGTTCCTTATCTCTATTTCTATCCTCCTTGACCAAATCAAGTATGGGGGATCGAGTCAGGCTCAAGACTCGGTTAACAAAAACAAGCGCTTCGTGGGTGGCAACCTATGCTTATCCTTAGTAGTAGTATATTAGTATAATACTTATTAATAAGTGTGATGTGAGGAGCCTCGCCTATTCCTTTCTCGTGTTTCGTGTTTTGTGTTTTATGTCCAGGATTGCCCGGATTATGAAGACTCTCGTGCTCGTGGTTTTGTCCATCGTTTACTCGATCATCAATCCTTAGCATGCTTATATATGGAAATCCAATATCCTAGATCTTATTGATTCACGTTTATCTATTAGCATACTTAATAAATGGCTTTAGATTTGCGTAGGGACCCCTTAATATTTGGATTATGACCTTGAAATTACGTTATAGAGGTGACAGTTCTCATCATTATGGAACATGGTGTAGTTCTAGTATGGGGGGGTTCTTTTGATTACAGGGGGGGATCTTTCGATTTGATCTTACTTGCATTTGCCTTGTCTTCACGTAACCCCGTTTTGCCACCAAAAATAGCAAAAATATGCCAAAATTTAAAAAATTTCAAAAATAAAATAAGTGTTTTGACACGATGTTTTGTCTTTTTAAGGAATAAATTTTGACTTGATCGAGCATGTTGCGCTCTAGCTTGCCCCTTAACTTATATAAATTTAAGCTTTTACTAGTCTTTTATACAAGAAGCTTTAAAACGCGAATTCTAGCTTGAAAAAGCCAAAGAGTTTGCAAGTTTCCATGATAGACTTTAAATTTGCTAAGCTTGTTTTTATTAGACTAAGCATTCACGGATCTTTTTACTAAAGATTTTAAATTTGCGAAGAACGGGAAATGATAGAGTTTTATATAAGTTAGATGCTAAACATGGAGTAGTTGGAACTCTTTAGAGCTGATAGAGGTTTATTGTGGCTTTTTGCTCTCATTATCTTAATAAACATTATATAATTGTTGAATAAAATAAGTTACTTTGGTTTTTGCGATTCTTAGTTTAAATCACTTCGTAGAGATTCCTTCTGGTGAAATTAAGATACACATCGAGGTTTTGTCAGTGTTGTGAGGAAATAGTCTACCGATTCTTGACGACTCGCTACCGTTATCTATTTAGTTAAAAGACCACAGGACTTGAAATTTAGTTATAATAGTTATGTAATAAACCGAAGCCGAAATAAGACCACTACCTCTTGCCGGCTCACAACCGATGTGGTAGTCGTTTAAAGGGTGTAGGTAATAATAATAATAAAAAAACTGTGGGCTGATAAAAGTTTACTGCCTCTTGCCGGCTCACAACCGATATGGCAGTCTTCTAAATAAGGCACATAGTAATAATCCGAGACTAATAAAAGTTTGATGTATCTTGCCGGCTCACAACCGATGTTGCAGCCTTTAAAAAGGTCGAGGATCACCGAGGTCGAAATAAGACTCCTGGACCATGGTCGGCTCGCATACCGATGTGGAAGTTGTTTAAAGGACCGATGTTTAATAATGTTACAATAATAATAATAATAAAATCTTTAGAGGATCTAGGAATAAGGGAGCGAAAAATAGTTATGCATTCACAATTAGCATTTATAAGTAGTGTTAGCATCTTAACTTGTATTTAACAATGATTTCGTTTTTAAGCTTGGTTTGAGGCGGGTGAAAAATCAAGGACAATGAATTTATCCTTTTAGTGTTTATTGTTACGTGATCCTTATGGTATATATGAATAATAATAAATGCATAAAAATGGTAAAACGGGGAGTGTTTCAAAACTATGATTTCTTAATCCCTTTAGATGAGCACTTATAGCTACTTTTTGAGGTGGTTAGTTTAGTGGGATTGGAATTTATGGTTTTAATCGTATATTTATAACATTGTGTGAGGACACGACAATAGCTTAGTATGAGGGATTTTGGTATGTGCTTAAATACACACACCTTTTACTTAATAAAACGAGCTAAAAAGACCAATAATGAACGAAAATGACATAAAAATGCATTGTATATGTGTATTTTGTGATTTGTGTCTTGTAGGTACGGATATTAAATAAAAGGACAAAAACGAAGCCAATACGGAAAAAACCGAGCACGAGACTGGAAAAGAGCAAATTACCAAAGCCGAAGGCGTATACATCCTTAATGGGCCAACCCATATCCATTTTATTGGGCCGGGTCAGCCCAAATCAATATAACCCTGGCCCAGTTTCCATAGCCCAAGTCAAACTTACAATAAGTCGAGTCAACATTTATTGTTGCTCCATCCTCCTCCCTCCCATTCGTTTTAACTGCAAACGAATTAATGGCGGGTAAAATCAATTCACCCAATCCCACGCTCTCAATCCCTTCTAGAAGCCTGACACACGCCTGACATCACCCCATCTAGACACGCTAGCAATCCTAAAGCTAATGATTGGAAGATGGGACGTGGCATCAAATCAACGGTCAAGATCATAAGGATTTTGAGGCGGTTCAAATCAAGGGCTAGGATTGGTTTAAGTGGATGCTCCTAGGGTTCTGGATCCTTCCTCTGAAGGCTATATAAGGAGGCCTCCTCACACACTTGAAGAATGTCTAGTTTTCAGCTTATTTCAGTATTAGTAGCTTAATTTGTAACGTTTAGCTTATTGTTATTGTATTTACTTTTCAAGCATTGTAACTTCTTTAATATTAATAAATTTCAATTTTCCTTTTAAATCTTAATGTTTTCAACTCTGTTTTACTTATTATGAAAACTTAGCGTATAATGTTTTAAATATGACTTAATAAGCTCTAATAAGTTATCTTACCTATTAAGCTTACATCTTCATTCAGTTAAGCTCTCAAAAGTTTAACTGAATTAGTAGCTCACTTCAAAAGCTCCTTTGAGCAAATTAAGTCCCCTTTTAGGTGGGACAAAGATACTTCTTCTTTTTCCCTTTTCTAGCTTAATAAATGTTTAGCTTATAAATCTGCTTATTTGTGCTTATTCCTGCTTATTTATGCTTACTCTGTCTTAATATAGCTTGTTGAATCTAGTTTATAGCTTCTTTTAATCTGTCTTAAGCTTTCAATAATTTTTAGTCAAAACTGCTTTGAAAAACCAAAAATATGCATATTATTTTAGCTTATTCCTAAGTGCTTATTTCCTTAAAGTTTTTTGTTTAAATATCATTAATAAACATTGTGCTCAATCTGTTTCTAAGTTTTAATGATTTTTGAAATCTGTTTTAAGGTTAAAAGTGCTTTTTAGATTTTAAAGGGGTGTTTGGGTTAAGTTTCAAAATGGGTCAAATTAGGTCTATTCTTCCTTTTTCAAAAATCATTTTTCTTAGTATATTTTGAGACTTAATAATAGTTTTTTTAAAAGCTCAAATTTAATTTTGTTAAAAGTCTTAAGGTTTGTTAATCTAAAACTCAAGTCTGCTTAACCAAATGAAATCTTGAACTTCTTATGGAAAGATTGTCTAAAAATTTCATAGGGAGTGTTTTCTGTGTTCAAAATGAGTTTGAAATATAGCTCCATTACCATCTGTTTATAAGTTTTGTAGTTTGGAATATGGATTAAAACTTTTTAGCGCTCATGTCTAAGTAGTTTTCTTAATGGCCTATTTATGCAAGTCTAGTGGAGGCTTTATAGTAGCTTAATTTAGTTTTCATTAGTTGAATTACTCATTATAATCAAGTATTAACCTGTTTTAGGTTTTTAATAGTGTCAATTTAGCTTATATTGAGTCTTAAAATGAAGTTGAAATCTAGTCAATTTTCAAAAAGCCCAACAATAAGTAGTGAAACCTGAACTTCATCTTACCTTTTTCTAGTTTATTTTTTGTCATGATAGCTTAAATTTTGCTTAATTTGAGTCATCTGAGTTTGAGTCTTAATCTGTTTTTAGGTTTTAGCTTATTTCTAGTGCTTAATAGTTTTAAAATTTAGTTTAAAGTTTTGGTGAAAGTCCTTTTAAATCCCTTTTGAGTCCTCTGTCCTAGTGCTTAAGGGGTAATTTCAAGCTGTTTAGAGTTGCTTATTCTTAAGTTCTTTAAGCTTGTTAGGTCTAGGTTGAATCTGTTTAGCTTATTTGCTTTTCTTTAAGCTATTAGTCCTTAATCTTAGTTTAAAACGTAGAGTAAAATTTCCTTTAATGTTTTCTTCATGTCTGTTGATCTCTTTTTCTTTTGCTTCTCAGCTTAGTTGGTTTTTTCATCTTGGTTTTTTGCCTTTATATTCTGTGTCTATTGCTTATTAGGTTTTTTTAGGTCCTTAGTTGTCTTAGCTTATTTGCTTTTTCTTTTAGCTTATTGCGTCCTAAAAAGACAAACAATTTAGCTTATTTTCAAAATCTTAAGAAAACCAAAAACTGTCACTTTTTTTAAATAGCTTTTCCTAGCTTAATTTAAAGTTGTGTCAAAAAGCTCTTTATTAAAGTTTTTCATTTAAGCTTAATCTTCAGCTTTTTCAAAAAAAAAATAAAAAAAATATTTTATCAAAAAGAAAGGTCACAGGGTTCGAACCTGTGACCTCTCCCTTAACTCCCAACACTTTAACACACACACACACACTTACTAACTGCCCTGGGGTCATTTTCAATTATAGCCATTACACATTAATATTCAACCTCAGTTTTTTTAGTTTAGTTATCTTAGGCTTATTGCATTTTATCAGCTTATCCCGTTTAGCTATTTCCAAGTTTTTATTCTTCCTTACATTAAAATAGAATAAAGTAACTTTCTGAGGGGGTGTGGGGGGTGGGGAGGGGGTGGGGGGGGGTGGGGTGGTGGGGGTGGTGGGGGGGGGGGGGTGGGGGGGGGGGGGTGGGGGGGGGGGGGGGGGGGGGGGGGGGGGGGGGGTGGGAGGATTTTTCTAGATTTTTATAAATTAGTTTAATATTTTTAATGTTTAATTTAAATTTAGATTAAAAGTGTTTTTAATTCATAATAAATAAAATCAAAATCAAAAAAATATAAATCTTTTTTCTAAAATTATTTTTAGTCATTTAGGATTTTTATTAATTTGATTTACTTGCTTACTTGTCGCGTTTTTAATTTCTTGTTATCGTTTTCGTGCTTAAATCTTAATTGCTTTTGTTTTTAACTTTCCTTTATTTGTTTTTGCATTTTGTTAGTATAAATAGAATCCAAATCAAAATTCGATTATTCAAACACGCGATCATGAACTTAACCGATTCTCAATTCACGCTTCGTCGGGATACGACTCGGGAAGACTTGGTCATCACTTTTCCTAAAGTGATTTTGATTTCTTAACGAAATACTTACTTCTTATATTATTTGATAATTGGTATTTTAGTTATGTATATATTATATATATATGCTATTATATTATAATCACATTACATTGTTATATTCGAAGCGAAACATTACATCAAGCGAAACATTACATTAATCAGCAAAATTTTATCTGCTCGAAAAATATTTTAATTTTCTACGATTTTTCTTACTTTGTAAAATCCCGTGAAATATTTGGATTTCTCGGTTTTAGTGAAGATTTGTAAAATCCCATGGAATGTCAATCTTAATCACCAACAACAACAACTCTTAACACAATCCTCCTTTATCATTGTTCGATCAATCTTTAATCATTTCACTTTTCAATTAGAACAAGATGACTACTTTAGCAGAACACATCATTGTTGCTGGAGCTGAGAACCGTCCTCCAATGCTTGAAAAATCAATGTATGATTCATGGCCAAGTCGTATACGTCTATTCATCAAAGGGATGAGACATGGTAGGATGATGCTTGATTCAATCGATAATGGTCCATTGGTTTACCCAACTATCGAAGAAAATGGGCGGACTAGACCTAAGAAATACTCTGAACTCACTGAAGCACAACAACTTCAAGATGACTGTGATGTTCAAGCAACCAATATCATTCTTCACGGTCTTCTACCCGATATGTATGCACTTGTTAACCATCAAGAGGCTGCTAAGGATATTTGCGATAGAGTCAAGCTACTAATGAAAGCCAATGAATTATCATACCAAGAATGTGAATGCAGATTATACAACTTGTTTGATAAGTTTGCTTATGTTCAGGGTGAAACACTATATGAGTACTACTGGAGATTCTCTCAGCTGATCAATGACATGCATACTATTAGGATGACAATGCCACAAGTTTAAGTCAATACCAAGTTTCCAAATGCACTTCCATCGGAATGGAGCAAGTTTGTCACTGATGTGAAGTTAGCTAAAAGTTTGTATAACGCTAACTATGATCAGTTGAATGCATACCTTAGTCAACATGAATGACATGCAAATGAAGTTCGCATCACACGTGAAAGATATACAGATCCTCTTGCATTAGTAGCCAACTCTCCAGCTCTATACAATCCATCTCATTCACTATAACATTCAGGTTCTTCTATGTATCCACCTCCTCAACAATTCGCACTAGTTTATGCAGCACCTATCCATCATCAATACCATCACATTCCAGTTAATCCATAACAACATTCAGTTTCTCCTCAACCATTCATATCTCCATCAGTGACACAACACTCTTAAGCTGACTTTCCTCAATTGGACTCTGGTCTTGCTGTTCCTACATTTCAACAAGGAGAAGATCTGGTTGAATGCACTAACAAAGCAATGGCATTCCTATCTGCTGTGGCATCAAGGTTTCCACCTTCAAACAATCAACTCAGAATGTCTTCTAATCCCAGGAATCAGGCAACCATTTAAGATGGAAGAGTCACAGTTCAACAAGTTCAAGGAAGACAATCTCAGAGTTTTGCTGGCACTGGAAACAGAGGAATTGCTACAACTTCAAAGGGAAATTATGCAGCTGGTCAACTAAGAGTTGTGAAGTGTTATAATTGTCAAAGAGAAGGGCATATGGCGAGACAGTGTACTCAGCCAAAAAGGCCAAGGAATGCTGCATGGTTTAAGGAGAAATTGATGTTAGCCGAAGATCAGGAAGCGGGTTAGATATTGATTGAAGAGCAACTTGCATTTTTAGCGGACCTTGAAATATCAGAAGCTCCAGTTGCTCAGCAGACAATCCCTTAGAATTTAGCTTTTCAGACTGAAGACTTGGATGCTTATGACTCAGATTGTGATGACTTATCCTTGGCTAAAGCGGTTCTGATGGCAAATCTTTTAATTTGTGATCCTGAAGTTCTCTCTGAGGTACCATATTCTGATTCTTATCCGAATGATATAATTAATCAGGATGTGCAAGAGATGCAGTATTCTGAACAAACATATATTGACGATTTTCAAGATAACAAGATACATAGTGATAGTAATATCATTCTGTATTCTCAATATCTGCAAGAGTCACAAGATACAGTTATTCAGGATACTAATCCTTCTGCACCTAACGATTTATTGGTGCTATCTTTGGTTGAACAAATAATTGATCACGTAGCTCATCTAGATAAGGAAAATCAGACAAATAAAATGGTAAATGAATCATTAACCGTTGAGCTTGAGAGATACAACGAACGAGTCGCCATTTTTAAACAAAGACTTAATGTAGATTTGAATAAACGTGAAAAATTAATAGATTCTCAAATTGATGATTTAATTCGTAATAGAAATGCAAAGCTTGCGGCTTTTTAGCAGGAGATCGATACACTTAAAGAAACTCTTTCTAATCATGTCAAAGAAAGGGAATCTTTATCAAAAACATTAACTGTTTGCAAAACATAATCTAAAGAAAAAGAGTCTAAATACATTGATAAAGAAATTATTTTGGAAAAACAAAATAAAGAACTAGAGAATATTATTTATAAGATGTATCGATCTACGCAAGCAATGCATATGCTAATGAAACCACAAGTTTTTTACGATGACACTCACAAACAAGCTCTTGATTATCAAAATCCGTTCCATCTTAAAAAAGCTTAGCGGATTCAACCAACATTATATGATGGTAGTGTTATTGCTAAAGAACATGATGTGATTCCTATGATTGATGATGAAGAGACATTGATTTTGGAAGAAGAGCGTAGATCAAAGATGCTTGATAAATAAAATGATCCAATTTCAATAGAAAATAAAATTAAGATTTCTCCAATTGATAATTCAACGTTGAATAAGATAAAAGAATATTTTGGTAAACATTTTGTCACTCGAAAAGAATTGTCTATAGAACAAGCTTTCTGGTTAAAACATTCGTCCTTTTCTGAAACACTCGTTACGTCACATACACCTGTTAGAATTGAAGCTCCTAGTGAACTTCCTAAGGTAAGTTTGGTAAATGAAAGTCCTTAAAAACGCTAAAATACAACTGGCCAATTTTTGAAATTATTGAAAAAGAGAATAAAATATACCACGTCTGATGCAGACTCAACTTGCTAGTGCGTGGGGTTTTGAACATACCAAAGCGTGTTTTGTAACTGAAATAATTCCATTTATAAAAGTTTTAAAAGATACATTTAATTCATTTGATAAAACTATTTTTAGATGAAATTACTGAAGTACAAACTGTTTTTAACCAAATAGAAGCGGCTGTTAATCAGTGTTTTGTAGGCAAAAACACTTTTGAAATTCAAATCAAACAGCTTAGCATTGATAATGATCAACTCCTAAAATAAATCAAGACTCAAGAAATTGTGCATATTGCTGTGAATTCTGTGGATATTCTTGTTGTGAAAAAGTCATGTGTGAATGATTGCAATAAGTGTTTGGATTGACGATCTGTGCTTCCTACCAAAAAGAATTATTATAATTGAAAAAGAAGTTTACGATAAACATTTAAAAATTATTCAAACACTCAGAAAAGCATGCATTTCTTGAATAACGACTCAACTTAATCAATAAGTTATATTTTCAACAGACAATTTCTTCGTGAAAACCAAAATGCTCCTACGTTTAATTAATTATTTAAACTAAATGAATTGAAAGCTCAGTCATAATAAAAGGACACGGTCATAAGAAAGTTGAAGGATAGGATTAAATTTTTAAGTGGAAAAGATAGTGTGGAAATGTAAAGAAAGGCATTGATGATATTGAAACAATCAACATTAAGCTGGAGCATAGTGTGGCAAAATAACTTACTGTAAAAGGATGGAGCATAGTGTGGCAAAATTACTTTCTGAAAATGAAAATTTAAGAAAAGAACGAGAGCATTTGAAATCAATTTACAAAGACCAATTTGACTCAATTAGAAAGACACGTGTTCAATCAAAAGAACATTGTGACTTTTTAATTGCTCAAATCAATGAAAAGTCTGTTGAAAATTCGGATTTAAATGCTCAACTTTAAGAAAAGGTTTTTGCTATTGCAGCATTGAAAAATGAATTAAGGAAACTTAAAGGGAAAAATGTTTTCAATACTGCTATTTCAAAACCTAATGCCACTATTGCTCCAGGAATGTTCAAGCATGACATAGAACCTATTTCTCATAGACTTAAGAACAATAGGGATTCCCATGAGGTTTATATTGAGAAGACTATAGAAAACACTGACACTCTTCATGGATTTGTAGAACACGCTAGAACACAGAATCCTAGTGAACCTCTATTAGAATCTGCTTGCATGTTTACAAAACACGTTCAGGAATTGTTAGTCTATGTCTCTTAGACATGCCCGAATTCACCAAAACCTAGTGAGAAGTTAGTTGCTGTCACACCAATGAACAAGGAAAAAAGAGTTAGATTTTCTGAACCTATCACATCTTCAAGCAATATTCCCAAGTAGGTTGATTCTCTTAAAACCAAAGATTCTAACAAGCCTTTGTTGACTTCTACAGGAGTAAAACCAACTACTAGTGCTAGCAGATCAAAGCATTCAGGCAATACAAAGAACAATAAGATCACACGACCACCAAGTAGCAGTTAGAATAATAAAGTAAAAGACCACTCTAGGAAAGCTAAATCTAGTTTGAATAAGATGAATTCTGTTTCTGAGCCTGTTAGTAATGCACTTGTTAAGCATTATGTGAGAAATGCTAAGTTTGAATCTATTTGTGCTATCTGTAACAAATGTTTGTTTGATGCTAATCATGATATGTGTATTATTGATTATGTTAATGATGTGAATGTGCGTTCGAAATCTAAATCTAAAATAAATAAAATGAGAAAAGTATGGAAACCTACGGTTAAGGTGTTTAGTGAAATTGGATATAGTTGGAAACCTACATATAGGACCTTCAATATAGTTGGAAGTAAGTTCCCTTTAACTAGGATTACCTCCACTAAAGTAGTGCCTACTAAGGAAGCCTCTACCAAATCAGTGGCTACACCAACTCAAGGAATCTTAGTTTACAGCAGGAGACCAAAAGCAACAAGATCTGTAGGTTCCAGTAGCAAAGTTAAGATTGTAGAATCTAAAACTTCTAACTCTAAGGAACCCAGACAATCTTGGGGATCCACTATTTTCGATGTTCCATCTTCTTCTCTTAACGATTGCAGGTTGTCCAAATTGTTCTCTAGTATTTGGACTCCGGCTGCTCAAAGCACATGACTAGAGATCGCTCTAAACTCATCAACTTTGTCGGTAAATTTTTGGGTACCGTCAAATTTGAGAATGATCACATTGCTAAGATAATGGGTTATGGAGACTATCAAATGGAAAATTTTATAATATCTCAGGTTTATTATGTGGAAGGGTTAGGTCACAACTTATTCTTCGTGGGTCAATTTTGTGATTCCGATCTTGAGGTAGCTTTTCGCAAACACACCTATTTCATTTGTGACTTAGATGGTGTTGATCTACTCAAGGGATCTAGGGGTTCAAATTTATACACATTATCAATGGATAATTTGTTGCTCTCCTCTCTAATATGTCTCTTGTCTAATGCCTCAAAACCAAGTATTGGTTATGGCATCGAAGATTATCTCATTTAAACTTTGATTATATCACTTCTCTTGCAAAACATGGTCTTGTCCGAGGTCTTCTAAAACTAAAGTATTAGAAGGATCACTCGTGCTCTGCCTGTGCTCTTGGTAAAAGCAAGAAACACTCCCACAAACCTAAAGCTGAAGACTCCATTCAAGAAAAACTCTATATGCTGCATATGGATCTTTGCAGGCCAATAAGGGTTCAAAGTATCAACGGGAGGAAATACATACTGGTTATTATTGATGATTTTTCTCGGTTTACATGGGTGAAATTTCTACGTTCAAAGGATGAAGTTCCAGAGTTCGTAATTAAATTTCTAAAAATGATCCAAGTTCGTCTGATTGCAACCGTTCGTAACATCAGGAATGATAATGGCACCGAATTCGTCAATTAGACTCTGAGGGCTTACTATGAAGAATTCGAAATCTCACATCAAACATCAGTTTCTCGCACTCCACAATAGAATGGCGTTGTTGAAAGACGGAACCGTACTTTAGTGGAAGCTGCCACACCATGTTGATCTTTTCAAAGGCTCTGTTATTTCTTTGGGCAGAAGCAGTCGCGATAGCTTGTTATACACAAAACCAATCATTAATCCAAAAATGTCACAACAAAACACCGTATGAGTTTCTTCATGATCGAAAACCTGACTTATCTTATCTTCATGTCTTTGGTGCTCTCTGCTATCACACTAATGACGGTGAAGACCTTGGTAAGTTAAAACCTAAAGTTGATATAGGAATTTTTATTGGTTACGCTCCCGCAAAGAAAGCATTCCGAATCTACAACAAAAGGACCCCGAATGATTATTGAAACTATCCATGTTGATTTTGATGAGTTAACGGTAATGGCTTCTGAATAATTCTGTTCAGGACCCAGGCCTAAAGTTTTGACTCCTGGAACAATCAGTTCAGGGCTCGTGCCAAACATTCCTTCTTCAAATCCGTATGTGCCACCAACAAAGAACGATTAGGAAATATTGTTTCAACCAATGTTTGATGAGTACCTTAATCCTCTACCATGTGTTGATCCTTAAGTTCAGACAGCCATTACATCAGAACATGTTGTTTCAACAGGTACACCTTCCTCAACTACAATTGATCAAGATGCACCATCTTCAAGTACCTCTCAAACAACTCAAGAAACACCATCCTAAGTTATTCCTCTCGATGTTGAAGAAGCTGACCATGATATTGAAGTTGCACACATGGATAATAATCCCTTTGATGAATTTCCAATTCTAGAACCTAGTTCTGAAGAATCCTCTACTCAGGTTGTTATTCCAAACCATGTGCATTCAATCAATCAACCACCTGAACACATCAACAAATAGACCAAAGATCACCCGATTAACAATGTTATTGACGATCCTTCTAGACCGGTTTCTACTCGACAACAACTATAAGACGAAGCTCTATTCTATTATTTTGATGCTTTCCTTTATTCCATTGAAACCAAGAGTTATAAAGACGCATTGATAGAATCCTGTTGGATTGAAGCGATACAAGAATAAATCAACAAGTTTGAACGTCTTGAAGCTTGAGAGCTTGTACCTCGTCCAGATTGTGTAATGGTTATTACCTTGAAGTGGATTTGCAAGGTGAAATTAGACGAGCTAGGAGGTGTATTGAAAAATAAATCATGTTTGGTAGCGAGAGGTTATCGTCAGGAAGAAGGCATAGACTTTGAGGAATCTTTTGCTCCAGTTGCTCGACTTGAGGCCATCTGTATCTTTATTGCATTCGCTGCTCATATGAACATGGTCGTCTACCAAATGGATGTGAAGACCGCGTTTTTGAATGGCATTCTGCATGAGGGGGTCTATGTTAGCCAACTAGATGGGTTTGTAGATCCAGAGAATCCCAATCATGTATATAAGCTAAAGAAGGCTCTTTATGGGTTGAAATAAGCTCCACGTGCTTGGTACGATTTGCTCTCATCATTTCTACTCTCCCAGAAGTTCACCAAAGGCATAGTCGATCCAACATTGTTCATCAGACGTGAAGGCAAGGACATATTATTGGTACAAATTTATGTTGATGATATTATATTTACTTTCACTAAACCTGATCATTATGAAACATTTTCTTAGGACTACAGATTTCTCAGAGTTCAATGATGGGCAAACTATCATTTTTCTTAGGACTATAGATTTCTCAGAGTTCTAGAGGCATCTTTTTAAATCAATCTAAATATGCTCTAGAATCGATTAAAAAGTATGGTATGGAAACTTGTGAACCAGCGGATACTCTAATGGTGGAGAAATCCAAATTGGATGAAGATCCACAAGGGAAAGCCGTTGATCCTACACGTTATTGTGGAATGATTGGCACCCTTATGTATCTCACAGCCAGTAGACCTGACCTTGTATTTGTTGTGTGCATGTGTGCCCGGTATTAGGCAAAGCCTACCAAAAAGCACTTACATGCGCTTAAAAGAATCTGTTGATACCTACGAGGAACCATTAATATGGGTCTGTGGTATTCGAAGGATTCTTGCATTGCTCTAACAGCTTTTGCAGATGCTGACCATGCGGTTTCCAAGATACCAGAAAAAGTACGTATGGAAGTATGTAGCTATTAGGTGATAGATTGGTGAGCTGGTCGTCAAAGAAACAGAAGAGCACCACCATATCCAGTATAGAAGCTGAATACATTGCCTTGTCAAGATGTTGTGCTCAAATACTTTGGATGTGTTCACAATTAACTGACTATGGCCTTGTGTTCAATAAGATACCTATGTACTGCGATAATAAAAGTGCCATTGCTTTATGTTGCAACAACGTCCAACACTCCCGATCCAAGCATATAGACATCAGACGTCACTTTATCAAGGAGCAAGTGGAGAACGGGGTGGTTGAGCTGTATTTTGTCAGAACATAGTATCAACTGGCAGACATCTTCACCAAGCCTTTAGCACGAGAACGACTAGAATTTCTCAGCAAAAAGCTTGAATGCAAAGCATGTCCCGGGAGACTCTAAAAAAGCTGGCAGACGAAGAGGAAGAGTAATGGTGGTCCTCCCTTCACATATCCTCTGTATCATATGTATATAAGAAAATCGGAAAAGCCCAAAAAGATTTTTCATTTTATATAAACCTTTCAAAAAGAAAATATAAAAATATAATATCATAAAAAGAAAAATCATAAAAAGAAAACACAAAATTAAAAAATCATAAAATATAAAAATATGGTGTTTTTCTTGACATTCTTCTGAAATCAATAACATTTACGCTTAAAATGTCATTTAAAATGATACGAGCTGTAAATGAAGTTCCGAGCAGAAGTTCAAAAGTTTTTCAAAACATTCAAATGGCTTGCTATTATTTTCGATAGCAACCCGGGTCTTCAAATTTAAAGCAAGTTTTTCGACAAAAATAAAACTTGACCTCGCAACGTTAAATTAATTTTTCTCAGAATAAATTACTTCATATTCATCAAAGGCTTTGTGTTTACTTTGCAACACAACCCGTGCTTTCTAATATAATAAGTGTACGTGTCAGTGCATTTATTTATGTAAAACGAGAGAAATCTTGTTTTTTTATGGTGTTGTTTTTTTTGAAGAATAATTAAATAATATCAATTTCTCATCTAAAAAGATTTTTAAAAGAAGTTTTTATCACTCAAACAATGTCTACAATTCTTTAAATAGAAAATGGAACATTATTTAAGGGGGAAAATAGTCAAATTCTTTCAAAAATAATCTTTCTAAAAGTCATCTCGAAATAAATGGAAAAAAGTTTTTTTGTCAATACTGAATTTATTCAATTAAATTGGAAAAAAACCATAAAACAAAAAAGGGGGTTTGGGGTGGAAATATAAAAAAATAAAAAGAGTTAATGTAATCTGTAACTTGAGTATTGGTCTAAAGATGTTATTGAAGTTAACCTTTAGGCAGAAATGGCAAAATAATGACTTAGAATCCTAGTAATAACCTTTAGGGCTAAATAATGTCACTTCTATAACTTGTTAATACTACAACCTAAGTTTAAAGGAAATAAAAGAAGTAAAAAACAACAAGGACATTTTGTGTCATTCTTTCAATAGGGCGTTTAAAATAACACCACATACACATTTCGCTCCCACACACTCACACTTAATATCAATATCCGAAACACCCCCAAGACTCTCTCTAAGCTTTCAAACTCTCACAAACTCTCTCAACACATTTCGCTTCCATCATAATCGAAAATTCAAACTTGGTTTCAAGGCAAAAGATTCTCATCTGCTCGTTCATAGTTCATTCCTCATCATCTAGGTAAATCGAATTAGCTTAAATCTCCTTTTTGCACTCTTAATCAATTAAAAACCAATTAGGGATCATAAGTGAAAAGTTGAGGTTTTTGTCCAATTAGTTGAGGGGTTTTGATCGTTAGGGTGCGACTAAGGTGCATTTGAAACAGTTTTAGGTATCTTAAACGTATAGGTGAGATATTTTGATTTTTGTGTTACGAATAAAGCGAAACATGAGTCTGTGGTAGATTTGATGTGGGTTTGTGTTATGTAGCCTCTTATGAGTGTCCTTGTGCTGTTAGAACATGCTTGTGCCTCCTAAATGCTCTTTTACTTGGAAAAGTTTGTTTTTAGGGTGTTAGTATAGTAAGAATGGCATTAAGTTTGCTCACAAGGTGTGAAATGTGTTTGCAAACTGATATAGACCCTTTAGTACTTACTATATGTCCTATAAATGGTCCTTAGCATGTTTGCCATGAGTTTCTCTCCTATGTGTGCTCGAAGTTTGATAAGCATGCTTAAAATGTTGTTTAAATCATGTGATAATTGTTTATGTGATGTTATTGATTGATATGTGATGATTGTTAGAAATTCTTATTGGTTTTTAATTGGTAAAACCTAAGATAAATATTTTTTAATGAAGCGAAACATGTTAGGCTTGAGTGAAGCGAAACATGTTTGGCCTGAACGAAGCGAAACATGTTTTCAAGCAAAACATGTTCCACTTATTCTGACCGAAACATGTCTTCACTTATTCTGAGCGAAACATGTTTCACTTGTTCAAGCGAAACATGTAAGACAGGTTAAGGGAAACATGACAGGACATATTTCAAGCGAAACATGACAAAATATGAAAAGAAACTCTGCCCAAATTTTTAAAAATTTGTGTATTACTTGTGTGATTTGTCATATTTCATATCTTGCCTTATATGTACTTGTTTTATCTTCTCTCTGATTGAATGTGTGTCCTAAGCTCCCTTGGATTTGTCTTGTTGAATTTTTTAGTTGACTTTTACTATTGAACTTAGTTGACTTATTCTTAGAGTGTAGTAATTATGTCATGTTTGCATGAAACCTAATCATAGATCAATAATATCATCATGGATAACCAAGCTAATCAGTAAAATATATATGTTGTGTATATAAATTGTATTGGTTATTTCTTAAGCAGAATCATGAATCCTCAAGAAACACAAGTTGTTGCTCGTGATGAAAAATGGGTTCCATTGACTAAGAGAGTTAAGATTAGCTCTACCAATGTTAGACAGGAAACCACAGTGCCATAGAAGGAAGAGACATTTCAAGTGGTCATTGGTCTTATCAAGAACTCCTCGTGCTTCAAGGCTTTCACTATCTCTGCAGATGTCCCAGAAATCTTTATGCAACAGTTATGGTATTCTATTAAGAAGGTTCAAGGCACAGATTCTTATGAATTCCTCTACGCCAACAAGAAGTGTGTGGTCAATGCTGATGTCTTTAGGACGATTCTCGATATCTATTCAAGAGTAGAAGATGTAAACTTCACTAATGTACCAGATGATGATACTACACTTGCTTTTCTCATTAAGCTAGGTTACAAAGGTCTACTATACAAGCACACAAACATGTTTGTGGATCACATGCATCATCCATGGAGAACTCTGGCAACAATAATCAACAAGTGTCTCTCTGGAAAGACAACAAGCAATGACAAACTTAGAAAGTCCAGAATTGACATACTATGAGGCATGTTCTATAGAGAGAATGTCGACTATCCTGAATTGATATGGGAAGATCTTGCTTTCAAGATTGATCACAGGAAGGAGAAGAGATCAAGACGAGAAAACATGCCACTCCCCTGATTCACCAAAATCATCATCAATCACTTCCTTAAGTAACACAAGTCTCTCTCCAACCTCAAGTATCAACATTATCATACAATCAAGGATGATGGTATTGTACGTAGATTAAAGTTTGTCATAATATGTTAGCCTTAAAATATTGAGTCGAACATGAAGTTCGTCCATTATGTATTTTAGTCTCGGTCAATCAATTAGTTAACGTTGTAATAGGAAAGTATCGAGAATCGGGCTCGATAGTTAATCTAATATTGTATATGTTTCTGGTTTAATCCCAAGCAAAACCCGAGCCCGGGTCCTAGTTAAATATCCCGCGCGTCATTTAACGCGACGGGATATATAAACTCTTTTCTATTTAGAAAAGAGTTAGTTGATCATTCTAATATTATTTCATTTTCCATTTTTCTCTCATTCTCTCTCCTCTTTCTCTCTCTAAAAGATCAACCCTCTCTCTCTAATTTCTAGTTTGATTCGTGTATGATATATGTTATGAAGTGATTACGGGATCCTACAATTGGCATCAGAGCAATACAACATTAAAAATGGGAAATTAAAATAATTAGAACGAGAAATTCCCCTGGGATTTGCTCGGTGTGATCCTCCATGTTGCGTTTA